>PVKP010000777.1:0-18812 GCA_004027715.1 Plecturocebus donacophilus
TCTCTTCCTCTCTCTCCCTCTCTGTCTCCCTCTCTCTGTCTCCTCTCTCTCTTTCTCTCTCTCTCACTCCCCTTTTCTCCTTCTCTCCGCTTCTCTCTTTCTTTCTCACTCTCTCTCCTCTCACACACAGTCTCACTCTTCCTCCTCTCTCTCTCTCTGTCTCTCTCTCTCTCTCTCTCCTCCTCCTTCTCCCTCTCCTCTCTCCCCATACATTTCTCACCTCCCTTTTCTCTCCCTGGCTTCATATCTTCTGCTACAAACAGGCCTTTTCTACATGACAGGAGAAAAGATAACTCTCAGTACCTCCAACTTTACTCCCCCCTTATTATTTACAGCCAAAAGAAAGAGTATCTTTCCCACAGCATCTATACGTCACTTCCAGGGAAGAATGCTAATTGCTTTGCTAAGGTCACTTGTCCACCCACTGAACCAATTACTGACACCTAAGAAATAGAAGTCGTTGATTGGTCAGACTTGAGTCATATGCCAACCTCATTGGCCAGATCTGTTATCAGAAGAAGGGAGATGCACAAACTTGCTGGACAGTATTTTTAAAAATAGCTACCAGCCAGGTGCAGTGGCTCACACCTGCAATCTCAGCACTTTGGGAGGCTGAGCTGGGTGGATCACCTGAGGTCAGGTGTTCTAGACCAGCCTGGTCAGCATGGTGAAACCCCACCCTACTAAAAATACAAAAATTAGCCAGGTGTGGTGGTGCACACCTGTAGTCCTAGCTACTTGGAAGGCTGAGGCAGGAGAATTGTTTGAACCTGGGACGCAGAGGTTGCAGTGAGCCGAGATTGCACCACTACACTCCACCCTGGGCAACAAAGCACGACTCCATCTCAAAAAAAAGAAAAAAGAAATAGCTACCTTGGTTAAGCATGCTTATCTATACCCATAAGCTTCAACAACATCAGATTATGAAAGCAAGAGCATGGACCTATGAGAGTTGTCATAGATAAAAGTTATTAGTTAAGGTAAATTTCAATTCACTTTTTTGTTGGTTTGTTTTGAGACAGGGTATTGCTGTCGCCCAGGCTGGAGTGCAGCGTGGTTCACTGCAGCTCCGACTTCCCTGGGCTCAATTCATGCTCCTACCTCAGCCTCTTAAGCAGCTGGGGCTACAAGTACTCCCCAACCACACCTAATTTTGTATTTTTCTTTTTTTTTAGAGTTGGGGTTTCACCATGTTGCCAAGGCTGATCTCAAACTCCTGGGCTCAAACCACCCACCCACCTCAGCTTCCCAAAGTGGGAAGACAGGCATGAGCCACTGCACTCAGCCACTGAATTTCACTTTTAAAAGTGGAAAAATGATGGGAAGATAACTTGTAAACATCAGGGACCTACCTTCTATTGATTCCAAACAGATAACCGTAATTATGCTATTTACCTGGAGATCTCATATGCCAGGCGACAAATGTTTCTCTGCAATTATCTGATTTCTGCATGGCATAATTTAGGCATTCAAGTTGTTGAGAAAGAGCACTTATCTATAAATATAAAATTATGTATGTGTATCATCCAGTTACAAGGTAATCAGTAAACAGGGTATTTAAGAAAAGTGTACAGTAATTACTAAAGCTTGCTATTTGGGGCATATTACTTAACCAGGTAATGAAATAGCTGAACACTAGTTTCTATTTAAATGTCATTCATCTGCAGATAGGAAGACACTCTGCAGCTTTTAATTAAATCGTAGAATATCTCAGGTGTACTGTGCATTAAGTAAAAAGTTCTTTCTCTTTTATAGTGGGATGAACTAAGGCTTACTTCCCTGGCACCAAATCTAGAAATAAAGGTTATGAAATCTTCAATAGAATTTTCCACATCCCTTTAACATCTGCCTTACATGTAAAATGAGATAATTTTTATAAACATAAAAATTTACTTATAGTTGACTTCAGAACTGAGATAGAAGAACACAGTATCCAGAAACTAGTATTTGTTGAGTGCCTAACTATGTGCTAGGTATTGTGCAAAGCACTTTGTATGTTTCACCTCATTAGAACCACCTGTCTTTTATAGGTGATAAAAACCAAGGTTTGGAGGGCTGATACTGCAAGGTCACACAGCTTTTGAGTGGCAGAGTTGGAAGTTGAAATCAAGCCAATGAGACACCAAGGTCCATGTTGTGACTGCCACAGCATGAGCTTGGAAGCTGGTAGCTAAAAGGGATGAATGCCAAAGTTTTCGTCTAGTTGTCGGGTTCCATGATGCTAATTTTTGTAGCTCTACTCATAAATGGCACAAAAACAGCATCTGGTGAACCAAGACTCGGGGGAACCAAATTCTGCTGAATAGTTCTGTCATCTGCTGTATTTCACAAAGCAGAACCTTTAGGAACTATGTCATTTGCTGCATTCATTATGCCTTCCCTTGAGGATGGCAGGCAGTAGAGTTTAGGACATAACCAGAGTCCTTAGAGTACAGATTTTGAACCTGAATTGCCTGGGTTCAAATACAGACTCAACTATTTTTCATACATGGATATAGGCAACTAATTTACCTTCTCTAAAGCCCAAGGACCCTAATGTGCAAAAAGGTTTCAAACATTTTATGTAACTACTTACCTGAATTTTGTTTAATATATTACATACTTGGACCACAGCACATAAGTCAGATGTTGCTGTTGTCTTCATACTCCCTTAGTTTCAAATGCCAAGATGGATTCATTCATCCATTAAATAATTATTTGTGGAGTACAAGCTATGTGCCAGGCACTGTGCTAAACCCTGCCTATAATAGTGAACAAACAGATGTGGTCTTGCCTTCATGAAGTTTGTAATCTACCTGGTGAGAAAAATACACTGGTTAAAAATGCACTTGGCTATAATTTTTTTTTAAAGTCCCACGCTATCTTAAGCTTTAAGTACATGTGTGACTTACAAAAAAGAAGTCCATAATAAACAAACCTAGATTTGGCTTATCAGCTCAGTGATAGCATGAGGGTCCTGGGATCATCCTGTCCTCTTATTCTCAGTGTGAAAATGAAGTCTCACCTCATGGTCACAAGATAGCTGCCAGGACTCCAAGCAATACATGTCCACATGCTGACACTATTCCAAAAGGAAGGAATCATTCTTTAATGATAGAGGAAAATGTTTGTCAGAAACTCCTAGTAGATTTCTGAGATGTCATTGGCAAGAACCGAGCCACTGAGTCACATACCCATTCCTAAACCAATTCCAGACAAAATAAAATGGAATTTCCACAGATAGCCAAACATCACTTCCCTCATCTAGTTCCCTGGAGAATTCTCTACCTTCTTGTCCACCTTTCTATGCTCCTCTTCCTAATTTTGGAAAGCTAAAGTAGATGTTAAGGTAGAAGAACATTCTTTCTGCCACCATCAAGCTTCGGTGTTGGGTGATCTCAAGCCACAGGGGCCATGATTGTTTTTAGAAGGCCTCCCAGCAGGACTGTTGGAAGAGACACAGCATAAAGTGTTCTCTATGTCAGCACTGATGGAGTTCAGAGTGAGGTGTGAAACCTACCACTGGCTCACAGTTTAGTGGAGTGCAGCTGGCAGAGTGTTCACATCTTGCTGGGTGCTTCTCAGAGTCAGCAAATACTTAACCCAATGGATTTCAATCCTTTGTGCACATTGGGACTCATGACCAATGCCCCCATCCATATCAATTAAATCGAAAGTCCTCATGATGGGGCCTGGACCTCAGCATTGTGTTAAAGCTCTCCCCAGGCTGGTTGAGAACAAGGTTGCAAACCCAAGAGCTGCACCCTGTAATAAAGGTGCAGCTCGTGCATAAAGGCTTGCGGATTATTAGCTTTTGCTCTCCAAGTCCAACCTTAGGATCTCAGCATGACCACAGACCGATACCATTAACCTCTCTAAAGTTTTCCCATCAGTAAAAAGGGGATAATAATAAATAACAACTCCCTTGATGGATTAAATGAAATAATGAATGCAAAGGCCTTGCCTCATGATGAAAGCTGTTATTAATTGTTCATTTATTACCATCTTCTTACTCTTCCCTCCCCATGGGGATCATCTGCCTGGTAAGACTAGCCCTGACTCCCAAATGGTTCAGTGAGAGTTCCCAGGTTCTGTGTGTGTGAATGTGTGTATAAGTGTCTTTTATTTCTGTCTGTCTCCCTGACACTCCTCTACCAAAATATCACCAAGTTTTGTCACAAGGAGAGGCTTTGATAACATGGAGGATACTTATGACTCAACGTAGCTGCTGGGATACATGACAGAATTAGGAATGCCTTTTCCCCTCTGTTTGAAACACTTTCTGGAATACGATCATGTTGTCTTAAAAGTAAAAAGTGAAGAAAATGGCAGCTCAGTTATTTTTAGGCACAATTACTGTCTTGAGAGACTCTGAATGGCTTTGTCACCTCCGAGCAGAACTAAGAGAAGCCAGCCCTCTCCCAGAGCATGTGTGGCAGCTGAAGCTGACAGTCCTTGCCAACAAGGTTTCTACACATATGTGAAGAATGGCATGATTGGGGAAGGATGGCATCATTACAAGCCTGGTGAGAAAACTTTCCAGAAAGAAAAACAATATTAGAAAATAAAAAGAGGAGAGGCAAGTTTAGCAGACAAGCTTTCTACACTTCCCACTGCCTCTAAATGTCACCTCTCCGAAGACTCGATTTGGTGAAAAAGCACCATTTGAGATTGTGTTGCTGGAGCCCCTACAATCTCACAGCAGGAAGATCGCATCCTGGAGGGTTTCACAGGGTAGTGACAGGCAAGGAGAACATCAGCCTTGGAGACAGACAGATTGTGTGTTCAAATCGCAGCTCCACCACAGTCTGGGCCAACCAATTTAACCTCTCCAGACTTGGTTTCCTCATCTGCAAAATGGGGATAGACATAAATCATACATACCTTGCTGGATTAAACGAGATGATGAATATAAAGTTCTTGCCTAATATTAATTGTTCATTTGCTCATTTATTCAACAAATAATTATTCACGGATTTCTCTTAACTCAGTATTCTTCTGGATGGTAGGGCCTACCTCCACAAACAAAACACATTTGGGGGGTGCAAAGGATTTAGTTAGCATGGCCAGAAAAGACTTCACTGAGAAGGTGAGGGAGTGGGCATGCAGATATCTGGGAAAGAACATTGCAGGCAGAGGGATCCATCAGCAAAATTGCTGAAAAGGAAACAGGCCAGGGGTGTGAGGAACAGCCAGGTGGCTGGGGTGTCCAGAGCAGAGTTGACAAGGAGACAGTAAGAGACATGGTCAGAGACACCAAAGGAGACAGGCTGCATGAGACCAGCTGGACCATTGCAAGACTTTGGGTTTTACTCTGAGTTGGGAATCATTGGAAGAGTTTGAGCACAGAAGCAGCAGGGTCTGTTTCCACATTTATGCAATCCCTCCAGCAGCTTGGGAGAAGAGCCTGGAGGGAGAGGTAAGACTGGAGCAGGGAGGAGAACATGAGGGCCTCAGCCACCTTCTAGATGGAACAGTATAGGGAGCAGCAGTGGAAGGGGTAAGAAAGGGCTGCAATCTGGGTATATTTTGAAGACACAGCTGGACGGAATTTGCTGACAGACCAAATATGGGGTGTAAGAAAAAGAGAGATATCAGAGATGACCCCAAGATTTGAGGCCTATTTTGGGGTTTTTTAGAAAATTATTATTCAAAAAGGGCTTAACTTCAAAATAGACGACAGTCCTTTCCAAGAGGAAGATTGTAGCCTTATGCTGGTATCCATACATTTATCTACATGCCTATATATCTATCTGTCTGTCTGTCTGCCTGCCTGTCCATCCATTTATCTATCTATCCATCTATCCATCCATCCATCTATCCATCCATTTATCCATCCATCCGTCCATCCATCATCCATCATTTATCTCTCTATCCATCTATCCATCCATCAGTCCATCCATGTATCTGTCTATCTACCCATCTATCATCCATTCATCCATCTATCCATCCATTTATCTGTCTTTCCGTCTGTCTTACTATATATCTATTCATCTATCCATTCATCCACCTATCTATCCATATAACAGCTCCTTTTTTAGTGTAATCATAAACTTCTTGAAAACCAAAATTAATAAACTAATCTTTAATAATCTAGCATTAATTAGCAGAGCAACCTGTCTCCTAACCTAACACTGCTTTTGCCGAAGCAGTATGTTCTGGGTGGGAGAGTTGGATAACTTCCTTCAGGTTGGTTTCTGCTCTGAGTGTGAATTCCCAAAATTCTACACGGACAATTGAGTTCTCTGCTATTCCAGCAACACAAGAGAAATCCTAATGAAATGGCTTTGAGTGAAAGAAAGGGCCCCTGAGAAGGCAGCCGAGTGCCAACATTGCCAACATCTAGTGGTGTGATCCTTAGATGATCCTTGGATAAGTTGTCAGCTTCAAGCCTCAGTCTCTCATTGGCAAGGAGGAGCCAGTAATGTAAATCCCTCATCCTACTGGAAAGATGACCAGCCCCCAAGATGGTCTCGTTGATTTTCTTCTCCTGACAGTTCCACTGTTGTGTAGCCCCTTCCCACATTTACAGGCTAACTTGTGTAACCAACAGGGTATTGCAGAAATGATCATGACTTCTAGTGTGTGGGCATAAAAGACATTGCAGCTTCTGCCTCTCTCTCTCTTGGGGAAATCTTGAGGACATCCAAGCAGGCCTCTGGGAAGGTCCATGTGATGAGGAAGCTCCAGCCACTATCAGGCACCAACTTGCTAGCCATGTGAGGGCACCATTGTGTAAGTGGCTACTCCAGCCACAGTTGAGCCTTCAGATGACAGCAGCCCCTAACAGCAACTTGACTATAACCTCATGAAAGACCCTGAGCCAGAAGCAGCCAACTGGGTAACTCCCAAATTCCTGACCACAGAAACTGCAAGATAACAAGGGTTTATTAATATTGGAGGCTGCAAGTTTGGGGGTAATTTGTTATGCAGAGATAGAATTAATATATTTCCCTAATAATAAAGAATGAAGGCACACTTTTTAGCCTGATACAAAAGCCTCACCCTGACTCACAGACTGTCTTATCTTCCACCCATCATCCTCCCAGATAAGACATGTATACCCTGGTCCTGACCCAACAGACCTCCCAAAATCTTCTAAATGCAGACAGCATGCTCTTTCTCACCTCTATACCTTTCCAAATGCTGTTCTTCCTCTCTCTGCAATGCCCTTCCACCAATCCTTTCTAGTGAACTCCGCCTCTTCCTTTAAAACCTTGCTCAAGTGGCACCTCCCCACGAAGCCTTCCCCAGGAGATATACACCTTTCTGCATTCCCATAGCACTCTGCAAACACCTTAGCACTAAATATTGGAGTGAATTATGCATTGTTATTTCTGCACATGACAAGAGTCATGTCTTAAGCATCTTAGCATTTCTGCTAGCACATAAGTAGGCTCTCAGAAAACACAGGAAGGCTCAAGATAGTCAGTTATCATTTGCTCAGCTCCTGTTATATACCAGAACAGATTATCTTAACTCCACCAACCTACTGAGGCAAGAACTTTGCAGATGAGAAAACTGAGGCTCAGAGACGCTAGACTTTGCTCAAGAACTCAGAGCTGCCTAGTGATGCATCCAGGATTAAAACCCAGAGAAAAACAAAATGAATTTTCTCAAAGTGCTTTTAGAGCTTTTCTCTGGTTTATCCCTCCCCACCACTTTATGGGTAGCTCGCTATCAAATGAGAGAAATGTATGCACAAAGCATTTGCAATAATAAATCCAGGCAAATGCAACAGGTAACCGTTGCCCTTAACAACCCCAGCCTCCTTCCTACAGACCCGGAAGCCTGGATCCAAATTTCCCAGTCCTTTTTCTTTTTAAATATCTTCAAGCGCTGCCAGTTTCTATGCTTGACCCTTACAACAAGGTGCTCTGACATTTCAGCAGCCACCCCTCCCCGCTCCCACACCACTTGTAGATAGGCAAAGGGAGCCAGAGGGAGGTCTCTCTCAGGATGGGTGCTGTTTGTCTAACACTTTAATTTATTGTCCTGCTACTGTGGCTTCATTTGGTATTCAGTGTGATCGCATCCATCCTAATGAGTTTATCTGGTAATGATGTGGATGTCACATGCACTTATATTCTGCGTTGCGCAGCATTTCGCCAGCGTAGCTGCAACATGGCTAGCCCAGGAACTCTGCCAATTTTAAAATTTTGTTTTTTCTTTACTCTTCTTTCTTGCTGTCACCCAGGCTGGAGTACAGTGGCACAATCTCCACTAACTGCAACCTCCACCTCCCAGGCTCAAGTGATCCTCTCATCTCAGCCTCCCAAATATCTGAGACTACAGGCACCTACCACCATTCTCAGCTAAGTTTTTGTATTTTTGGTAGAGACAGGGCTTTGCCATGTTGCCCAGGCTTCTGCCAACTTTAAAAGAAGGTTTTCCTTTCCCCACCCCCACCTTTTTCAGATGGCTCAGGTATTTCTGCTAAACAGCACCTCTTTTGCCTCTCTGACCCATAACCATTGTTATTTTTGTCCTTGAACAAGGTCTCAATGCCCACATGTTGGTTCACAAAGAAGGTTCTTTTGATGCCTCCTGAAACAGTGCCTTCTGGTAGAACTATGGGTGGTGATGGATGTTCTATAGATGCAAGGTGCAAGTTGGTAGCCACATACAGTTATTGAGCACTGAAAATATGGCTAATGTGACTAAGGAACTTTTACAACATATTTCATTCTCATTAGTTTGAATTTAAATAGCCACATGGCTATCATAGTGGACAGCAGAGTTTTAAAAACTAGAACTAGACTAGATCAGAGCTTCTCAAACTTAATGTGTACGCTCATTACTAGGGGATCTTGTTAAAATGCAGGTTCCAACTCAGTAGGTGGAGTGGAGTCTGGGATTCCACATTTCTAACAAGCTCCTGAGTGTTGCTGCTGGTCCTTGGACCACCCTTTGAGAAGCAAACGAGCAGGGTAGTGGTTACATTATCATTTGCATAATGTGTTAAATTGAACACAGAAGATTCAGGGACATTCCTATTTTATGTAGTACCCCAGTCTCTTGGAGGTTGCAGTATAATCTTTGAATCCTAAGTTTAGTGGTTCTCACCATTGGTTGCACATAGACTTGAGAGGAGATTTCAGTGTTAATATGTCCCAGATATTTTTTTATTGTAAGCTCACAAATTATAGTTGTATATACTTATGCAAGTGCCAAGTGAATTATGATTTCTGAATACAATGTGGAGTAATTAAATCAAGCTAATTAACATATCCATCACTTCAAATATTTATTATTTTCTGCAGTGAGGACATTTGAAATTTATTTTTTAACAATTTTAACATGCACAATATGTTATTACTAACTATATTCACTACGCTGTGCAATAGATCTCAAAAAAAGAAAGCGTACAAACTTATTCCTGCTTTCTAGACAAGGCTTTTTCCAGGGAATGGAGAGTAAGGGGAATGGAAAGATGATGTTCCGAACATTGCAGGTGATGCACTCCTACTAAAACATTATTTGTTGGTTCTTTGAAATGCAAATTTAACTCGGCTTGTTGTTGTTGCTGCTATTTTGCTAACTTGATCAACCTTAGTTGCACATTAACAGCGCCTGAGAAGTTTCCTTTTTTTACTGTCGACGCCCCAAGCCTCATTCTATCTCAAAGCTCCTAATTGCCCTGGGCATACACATATTGCATGTTTTGAGAGCTCTCCAGGTGACTGTAATTTGCAGCCAGGGCCGTGATGCGCCAGGCTGTGTCCTCAAACTCCAGCAAGCATTAGATACCCTAGAGGGCTTGTTAAAACATAGATTGTATGTAGGACCCCACCCCAAGAGTTTCTGAATCAATTGCATTTCTAACAAATTCCCAGGTGGTGTTAATGCTGACAGTCCAGGCACCAGTCTCTGAGAACATCTGGGTTCCGAGTCAGTAAGTCTTGAGCAAGAAAAATTGCATTTTTAACAAATTCCCAGGTTTTGTTGATGCTGGTGGTCCAGGCACCCCATTTGGAGAACCCCTGGGTTACTTCATGCTGACCCAGAGATGAAATTAACCCAAACTAGAAGCAAGCCATTGTCTAAGGCCTGATAGAGTTAGCGATACAAAAGCAAAAATCCAACGAAATCTAAACTGCCTACAAGTCAAGGGTGCATTTCCCTCAAGGCGCTCACTCTGTTTCCTCTATCTTGATGATGAGGGATGTTGGAAAGTTTTTTTTAGCATCGCTTGGGCCTGGTGCCACCACTTACTAAACAGTGGATCTTGAGAAATGTGCACCCATCTCAGAGCCTCGTTTGTAAAATGAGCACCCACTACTCTCATTTCATGAGAAGGTAAAATGAAACAGCTATGCAGTGGGATCAAGTGGGCATTCAGTGTCTGCTGTCACCAGACGGAAAGCGCAATACTTGGGCAACTCCAGCAAAAATACTATGGACCAGTACCGTCCATCCTCACAAATCTACAACTGAAAGATAACAAGCTTGGCTAGACCTGAATTTCGATCGAGGCCAATAATGTGCCACGCTGGCAGCTATTAGCATCATCTGGGAAGACTTTTCCAAGGACCAATGCCGGGCCCCACACGCAAGGATGCTGTGCCAGTTGCTCTGAGGCAGTGCACAGGCATCGATGGTTTTGAAGCTTCTCAGATGTTTCTTGTGGGCTGAAAAACTGTTTGTGTGGGGCTGGCTTTAATCCCAGGCTTCTGGCAAACTGTGACCTCTCTGTGTCTTGGTTTTATCCCTGTTTCCATGGCATATGGACAAAACTGTCTTTCACCAGACGATGAGAGAAAATGTGCTGAGAGATCAGGAGGCTTGGAGATCATCCATTCCAGCCTCCCTTATTTCACAGGTGGTGAAGCTGAGACTCAGAGAGAATAAGTAATTGGTCCAAGGTCACTTGGCTAGGTGTGTAACTCATGCTCCACAACCTGACCCAGCTGTGCTTCAAAATCTATTTACTTTTATTGAACAAACACTTCTCAGTTTGTGTTCCAGAAATGTATGTTCCAGACACCATTTTGGTTTAAATGCTCTACAAATATTAGATCACCTAATCCTCACAATACTTCTAAATGGTAGATGGTGTTGGTGTTCATATTCCCATTTCACAGACTAAGCAACTGAGGCCTGGAAATATTAAGCAACTTGCCTGAGGCCATGGTGTATAGGAAGCACTGTGGTAACTCAGTCAGTAGAGCATTAAGGGAAGGGGCTATTTTATCACCCAAATTTACCAGAACACATACCTTCTCTTCCTTCTTGCCAGAAAACAGAGATTTTAGAACTCAAGAATATTTTATCTCTTTCCCTTTCTCAATCAATAAAACCAACTATAAAGTGACTGAAAGAAGCCCCTTAACTTTTATAACAAAAGAGATGCCACATCTCAGTACACCTGCCTTCTCAACTCACAGGCACTAAATGCTTTTTTAAGAAAAACCATAAATTCTTGTTTGTGTCAAGAAGGCTTTTCCAGTTAAGAAAATGAGAATACATCAGCAGTGGCTGCTCCACTGGGCAGTGTGATTAGGCAAAGCTTAGACCCCTGTCAAGATCTGCCCCGACATTCTTTCTTCATCAGCCTCAGATCTACAAACCTAAAGGTCTTCTTGGCAAGTCTTAGTTCCCCAAACTGTGGTTCCTGCTGAAGAGAGAAGAGACCTTGGTCTGAATGAAGCTTTGTATCTTTTCTGAGACCCTCACCTGCTACTTGGAATTGAGAACTTTGATCCAAGGCACCATAATTCCCACTAGTAATTCATCTTTGTAAAACTCAAATCTGTTCAAATCTGCACTTAAAATTCCTCAATGTCTCCCTCTTACTTTCATGACAATGGCAGATCCCTCAGTGGAGTCTGATCACAGTCATTACTTTCTCCACCTCCCCCTCAACCTGTCTCCCAGGCTCCTCTTGCAATTGCCTAGACAGAGCCAATTTATCAAAACAGGGGAATTACAATAGAGAAAGAGTAATTCACACAGAGCCAGCTGTTCAAAATGCTGGAGTTTAATTATTATTACTCAAATCAGCCTCCCCAAGCATTTGGGGATCACAGTTTTTAAAGATAATTTGGTGGGTAGGAGCTCTAGAAGTGAGGAGTACTGATTGGTCAGATTGAAGATGGAATCACAGGGGTTGAAGTGAGGTTTTCTTGCTGTTTTCTGTTCCTGGGTGGGATGGCAGAACTGGTTGAGCCAGATTACTGGTCTGCGTGGTATCAGCTGATCTATGGAGTGCAAGGTCTGCAAAATTTCTCAAGCACTGAGCTTAGGTTTTACTATAGTGATGTTATAACCAGGAGCAATTTGGGAAAGTTCAGACTCTTAGAGCCAGAGGCTGCCTGTCCCCTAAACTGTAATTTATAATCTTGTAGCTAATCTGTTAGTCCTGCAAAGGCAGACTGGTCCCCAGAGAAGAAGAGGGTCTTTTTGGGAAAGAGTTATTATCAATTTTGTTTCAGAGTCAAGCCATGAACTGAATTCCTTCCCGAACTTAGTTCGAGCTATGCCCAGGAATAAACACTGTATTCAGTGGAAGGCTGATGAAAGACTCAAAAGAATGCAACCTTTTGTCTCTTATCCATGACCTGGAAGGCCCCTCCTCACCTTGAGTTGTTCCACCTTGGACTGAACCAATGTACATCTTACACCTATTAATTGATGTCTCATGTCTCCCTAAAATGTATAAAACCAAGCTGTGCCTGACTACCTTGGGCACATGTCATCAGGACCTCCCTGGATGTGTCCCAGGTATGTCCTTAACCTTGGCAAAATAAGCTTTTCTAAATTGACTGAGACCTGTTTCAGATATGTGTTGTCAGTCTTAGGCAAGTGTCTTTAAACTTACTGGGACTCAGTGTCTCCGTCTGTAAAATGGAAATAATAATAAAAATAATATATTCCTCCAGTAGTAGTTGTGAGGATTCAATGAGAAAATGTGTGGGAACTAAATAGCATGTACCATGCACTCAGAAAAAGGGAGTTGCTGTTACTGTTAGGAGAATGATGACAACATTCACAGGTAGTCTCTGACATTCACACCTTCAAGTTTTGAACAAGCTGTGCTTTCATACATTGAGGGTTGATACCCCTAAATCCAATGCATATGCCTAACTTTAATTTTTTCACCAGTTATCATTTTACTGTAGCTCTGTTTGCTCAGTGAGGAAGCTCCAGCACCTTCACTGTCTCTATTGATAAGATTTATTTCACTATTTCATTACCTTCCACTCTTACTATTCTATAAAAGGTAACTGAGAAAAGTAAAAAGCACTAATATTAATAATAAGGAATCAAATCTCAGCCGAGATCGAATTGAGTAAGCACACCACAAATGGCCAACCTTTAACTTCATCGAATTTAGACCAGTTAATTGTGCGTTCAATTGTAAAAGGAAAAGGACAAAATGAGAGCATAGACTGATGCTGGAAATACTGCTTCCGAGTGTGTCTAATGGATAAACTGCAAGAAACATTATGCTAAGTGAAAGAAACCAGGCACAAAAACCCACATATGGCATGATTTCATTACATAAAATGTGCAAAAAAGGAAAATCCATGGAGACAGAAAATAGAATAGTAGTTGCCTCAGGCTGGGGTGAGGAGAAAGAGTGACTTCAAATGGGCACGAGCCTTCTTTCTGGGGAGGTAGAAATTACTTAAAATAAGATTGCGGTGATGGCTGCACAACTCTGTAAATATATTAATAGTCACTGAATTCTGCACTTGAAATGGGTATGTGTATGATTCTTCAGTCTGTGGTATGTGAATGATTTTTCAATAAAAGTTTAAAAAGTAAAAAAACAAAAAAGCAAGGAGTAACTAAAATCTTAGCATATTTGTAATTCTTTAAGGAGTAACATACACACACCTGCACACATGCACATATGCACACACACGCACACAGAGTCTGATAACATGTAAGTCCACAGTTTGAATTTCCACGCAATCACTATTTGCAAGTGTTGTATAGAGAAGTGTTTAGATTATGCTGGGCTGTAGATTTCTGGAGGGCAAGAATCTCCTTCTTCATCTCTATGCCCCTAGCCCATTGCCAGAACTTAGTAAATTTTGCTTAACTGAAGATAAATAAACTCCTTTCCTATTGAGAATTGCTGACAGAGAGGCTTCTGCAAATCAAAGAATTGACCCTCGCCTCTGTAGTACTGCGGTCCAGTAGGTGGTATGCCCAAATGTGGCTCTCTCATCCCATTTCAGATGGTTTGCTAAAAAAAAAAAAAAAAAAAAAAAAAAAAAAAAAAAAAAAAAAAAAAAAAAAAAAAAAAAAAAAAAAAAAAAAAAGCCTGTAGCAAGCAAATGAATTTTCAACGGCTCTCTTCAATCTGGCCTTTGCAGCTTACTGAGCTGTTTCATGTCCTGCCAAATGCAGTCACCTAATGGCCAAAGACAGTGGCCTCCAGGTCTTTCCATAAATGGTGAGTTTGCTAACACGGGTTCCTGAAGCCACCATTGAGTATCAGCTCCTGTAACTATCATGGGCTTTTGGGGACCTATAAAGTGCTAGGTTTGTCTTACGGGAGCACACTCCTCCTTACCAAGGCAAGCACTGCAAACCTTCCTAATGACCCTAACAAAAATATCCACAAGCATTCAGTCTCCATTAAATGGTGACTGATGAAGAAGGGACCCGGCTTAATTCTCCGCACTGTGCATCACGAATTACAATCAGAACACGCCACAAAGTGGCATGTTTGCATGCTGACGGGGGCTTTCGGGCATGATTCTGCAGGAATCTTTAAAAGATTTACTTGGAGGAGAACAGATTGGTATCAAGGAGCGGGCAGAATTTATACGAAAGATTTACAGGCTTGAGCTCAATGTGAGGAAGAGGCCTTTAAACAAACGGATCTGCTCAGAGACAAAAGAATGCAAAGCAAGGACCCAAAGATGAGTGTTCTAGAGGTAGTAACTGCACACCTCACCAGCCAGGTGAGTGGGGCCGGTCAGAGCACAGGACTGAGTCCCAGTATCCTCCTCCTTAGGATAGAAGCGACGTCACAGCCATTGCAGGCGGCCATTGTACAGATGCTTGTGTAGCTCTTCGTTCCTTTGTTCAAAGTGGGGCAATATGTTTAGCAACAAATGTCTACTCCTCTCTGAGGATCAGCAGGGGATTAAGAGCCCAGAGATTTATAAATGTCACGGCTGGCTATGCCTGGCAGTGAAGAGCCTGGAGCTGAGACGTTGAGTCCACAGACACAGCAGGAGTCTATCCCACGCACGTGTGCAAGCAAGGACTCCCAGGGAAGATAGTGGACTCAGAGTCTCTCCAGACAGAAAATTTTGCAATTAAGTAGCTTATTTGAAGTAAATACAGATCATAAAAACTAACATTGATTATGTTCCTCAGCCCTGAGCACCTGCTAACCATTATATGGTTTATATCATGCATTCAACAATAGCTTAAAAAGGCTTACTGTGTGCCAGGCACTGCCTAGGGATACAGCAGCAAACCAAGCAGGTAGATATCCTTGCCTTCCTGAAGCTTACGTTCTACTGGTGTATTTCAGGGAAGGAGGAAAGGAGGTGAAAGGAGCAGAGAACTAAATTACATAACTGTGCTTTAGTATCTAAAAAAATAGTGTATAAGCATGTAAAATATGTCAGGTTGCTACAAACACTCAGAGAAAATATATCAAGAGAGAGGCACGGACAGTAAGGACTGATTAATTAAATAGGGTGGTCCAGAAAAGCCTCGTTATACGGTATTCAAGCAAAGATCTATGGTGGGGGCAGATATCTTGAGGAAAAGGTTCCAGGCAGAGGGATTGTATATTTGCAGAATTGTACAACCGTAACCATAATCAATTTTAGAACATTTTCATCGCTCCAAAAGGAAACCTCACACCCCTTAGCACTCCTCATTTCTCCCCACCTCTCCCTCCACCACCTCTGACAACCACTACTCTGTTCTCTGTCTTTATGGGTGACTTTTGTATTGAAAGGATGACTCTGATGGATGCAGAGAAGAGATTACAGAGGCGCGAGGTAAAAGAAGGGGACCACTTTCTAGGCTGTTGTTATGAATCAGGCAATCCTCACTGAAATTCTATGAGAAGGGTGCTATTATTATGCTCACTTTACAGATGAGGAAACTGAGGCTCTGGAATGTTGACTTGCCTAAAGTCTCATGGCTAGAGAAGGGAAGTGCCAGGAATTGATACCCAGTCTGTCAACCTTGGGCAGCCAATCATGACTCGACCTGCCTTGAGCCTTGGATTTGTGTTCCTGGTTCCCCCCTCCCTCCCTAACAGGATTATATATTTCCTTCCTCAGTCATATTGCTCTGCAGTTCTCTCCTAGTAAAGCAGATGGAGGATTTTCCCTGCCTACTGAAGTTGAGTTTGAACCTGCAACTGGCTTTGACCTGTAGGATATTAGGCTTTAAAAGTGTTCACGTAGTTGGCATGCCTTCTCCTCTGCTAGCACCATGAAATTAAAATCCCAGGTAGCACTGGCCCCAAAAGAAGAAGGTGATATGTACAGAAGACTTGAATCTAACTGGTCCTGGAGATAGGTCCAGCTAAGTCCAGCCTACACCTGCCAAACTCCAACCCACCTACAGACTCATGCATGAGAAAAATAGCATTTATGGTATTAAGCCCCAAAATTTGGGCGTGGTTGTTACACATTATTATTTTAGCAGACACTGACTAATCTACAAACAAACTACAAACAAACCTCAAATATTTGCAGCCTCTTTTGGATAACAAAACAGCAAGCTAACTAGTGGTATTTTGGTTTCCAAAGCTTTTTTGGATCCACATTCATGTTGAGCCCTCACAGAAAACCTATAAACTGAATGCATTCATTCTCCTTTTTATAGAGTGGAATGCTGAGGTTCAGAGATGCAAAGCCTCTCGCTTCGATTTGTAAAGGTCAAATGCACAATCCAGGTCTCTGCAAATCTTATAACCTCAAGTCCAACTCTCTACTTTCTTTCAACCTCCTTCCTCACTCCTGAAGTGTTCATTATTATTATTTTATAATTGATTAAAAAATGCACCAAAAAGAATCCAGCAGAAATGTCTGATGGCTCAGAATTAAAACAGCTCTCACTAAACTTGATCATTCAGTGCTAGACCTGCCCCCCCAGCCCCCACTGCTCCACCAGGGTTTTACGGCACAGCCTGCATCAAGCTGCATTTTAATTGCCCAGCTTCCACATCCATCTCCCTTATGGGACTAAGAGCTTTCAAAGAAAAAGAGCCAGCCACTTTTCTTCTCCAATACCCAGTGCTTTTCACACAGTCTCAGAACAAGTATGATTTTTCAGTAGATTCATTCAAAGGTAGCAATTTGTTTTCCAATATTCAGTTCAACTCAATATGCATTTGATTAAGCACTGGTTGCAAAATGGAGACACTGATACTCCAAAGAGGAGTGTGTTTAAGCATGCCATTTGATCCTGAAGTTTTTATCTGACTGATCTTGCACCAGAGACATTTTACCCTACCCTGCATTGGTTTAGCCATCAATATGCCAGCAGACTGTGTGTGTATATGTGCATGCACATGTGTATGAGTGTGTGTATGTGTATGTGTTTCTATTTGAATCTGTACATGTGTATATGCTGGTGTATGTGCATATATGTGTCTGTGTGCATACATTTGCACATGTGTGTATATATGTGGCTGTGTGTGTGCATATATATTTCTGTGTGCATGTTGTCTATGTGTGCATATTTATGGGTGTTTGTATATGTGTGTATGTGTGTGGCTGTGTGCATGTGTGTACATATGCATGCGTGTTCATGTGCATGTCTATGTATGCATACATATGTATGTTTGTGTATATGTATAACTCCGCAAGTATATGCATATGCATGGGTATGTCTGTACATTCATGTGTGTGTCTGTGTGCATATATGTTTGTTTATATGTGTAACTTTGCATGTATACAAATATGCATGGGTATGTCTATGTGTTCATGTGCATGTCTATGAGCATATATGTGTGACCATATATGTGTAACTCTGCATGTATATGCATATGTATGGGCATGTCTGTGTGTTTCATGTGCATGTGTGTGTATATATGTTTATATGTTTAACTCTGCATGTATACACATATGCATGGGTGTGTCTGCATGTTTGTTTGCATGTCTATGTGTGCATATATGTGTGTTTGTGTATATGTGTAACTGCATTCATATATGCATGGGTACGTCTATGTGTTCATGTGCATGTCTGTATGTGCATATATGTGTGTGGTTTTTTTCTTTTATTCTTAGTTGACACATAATTATATATATATTTATGGGATACAAAGTGATTTTTGAATACATTTATACAATATGCAATGATCGAATCAGTAATTAGCATATCCATCACCTGGAATATTTATCATTTATTTGGGTTGTGAACATTCAAGGTTCTCTCTTCTAGCTTTTTGAAAATATACACTAAATTATTGTTAACCATATTCATCCTACAGTGATACAGAACAGTAGAAATTATTTCTCCCATTCACCTGTAACTTTGTATCTGCCAACCAGCCTCTCCCTATATTCTCTTCCCCTACCCTTCCCAGCCTCTAATAACCACAATTCTACTCTCTACTTGTGTGAACACAAATATATTAACTCCCGCATATGAATGTGAACACATACATGATGTTTGCACCTACAGGTGTATCTGTGACGATATGTGTGAGTGCATTTGCATATATGTCTCTGTGTATGTGCATGTGTGTGCATGCATGTGTGTTTATGTATATGTGTGTGGCTGTGTGCATGTGTGTGTATACATGTGCAATGTGTGTCTGCATGTGCAAGTCTATGTTCATATGGACACATGCACATGTGTGCACACTGTCTCCATCTTCTCTCTTCTCCACTTTC
>PVKP010000777.1:18912-174903 GCA_004027715.1 Plecturocebus donacophilus
TTTTTTTTTTTTTTTTTTTTTTTTTTTTTTTTTTTTTTTTTTTTTTTTTTTTTTTTTTTTTTTTTTTTTTTTTTTTTTTTTTTTTTTTTTTTTTTTTTTTTTTTTTTTTTTTTTTTTTTTTTTTTTAGTTTTGTTTTTTTAGAGTCTCATTCTGTTGCCCAGGCTGGAGTGCAGTGGTGCAACCTTGGCTCACCACA
Organism: Plecturocebus donacophilus; assembly: GCA_004027715.1. Classification (NCBI taxonomy): domain Eukaryota; kingdom Metazoa; phylum Chordata; class Mammalia; order Primates; family Pitheciidae; genus Plecturocebus; species Plecturocebus donacophilus. The sequence continues at coordinate 19,110 of PVKP010000777.1, forward strand.
ACCTCTACCTCCTGGGTTCAAGTGATTCTCCTGTGTCAGCCTCCTGAGTAGGTGGGATTACAGGTGCCCACCACCATGCCTGGCTAATTTTTTGTATTTTTAGTAGACAGAGGGTTTCACCATGTTGGCCAGGCTGGTCTCAAACTCCTGACCTCAAGTGATCCACCCACCTCAGCCTCCCAAAGTGCAGGAATTACAGGTGTGAGCCACCGTGCCCAGCCTTATGGAGCACTTTCTATGTGCCATGCACTAAGTCTCAAGTATAAGGAGCAAAAAAAAAAAAAATAAGACAGAAATCCTGCCTTTGCAGAGCTTTCGTTCTGGTGATTACTTCTACCATGTATTACTGGTATGGTAAACATGATCAGCAACTGACAAAACTAACAGGGTTAAAATGTCTAGAATGTGTAATGAGCTGAAATTGACAAGAGAACACATATTGCTAATAACAAAATTTAAATCTACAAAAATTTGATCCAGATGATTTTCACTTGATAGCAAGAATGGCCACAGAAGGATCAAACACACAAACAAGCAAACCTCTTCAAATAATAGAAGTTTGAATCAGCAAAAAGTTGGCATATAAAAAGAGATTGATGAGTCAAATGCTTGTAAATTTAAACAGAAAATAATTGATCCCATGAAAATAATGATACTACAAATAGACATTCTAATGGAAATAATTTAGTTGGGCTGTATAGAAAATTGAACTCTGGATTAAAATGGCTTAATGAAATTTGCTCCACAAAACACGTTGTTGCAGAAAATTAATGCCACAAGAATGATCACATCGATGTTTGCATTAAAGATGTACTTGAAGTTCAAACAATGGGGTAAAAATTGAGGGAGGTACGAAATAGTCTTTATCTGTGTCATATAATGCACTGATAGGCACCGCCCTAGGCTAGTCAGTGACAATATGAGAGCTTTCTGGAGCACTAGCAGCATCAGATTTGAGTGTGATGAGAAGCTGCTAGCTTTGCCTCTCTGCCCCATGCTTCTTGAGCATTATCATGTATCCTAGTTACCCAGGAAACTTGTTAAAATGCATATTTTGATCCAGCAGGTCTGGGTCTCACAAGATTCTGCATTTCTAACAAGCTCCCAGGCGATGCAGATGCTGCTGGTCTGCGGACCACACTTTGAGGTCTCTGCTGACTCCTCTGGCTGCGACGGCAGCTGCTTAGGGTCTAGAGCACTCCTCACCACTGCCAGCCCTCGGGTCACCTGACTGCTTTGCATGGTCTCTCCCCGGAAACGTGGGTGGTCTGGTCTTGCATACTTTCGAAGATCTGCAATACAACTCGATCACCAGGTCCCGAGCCCTTGATGAGCCAGCCCTTGGTGTGAGTGTCAATCCTGCCATTTGCATTGGTTTGACCTTCATTCCCCAATCAGGGAACGTTCGGGGATTTACTAATATAATCCTCTTCATGATTCCACAGGAGGAGAGCAAGGCTTAGTCTAAGGGAAGGAATCACCTGGAATAGAAGCAGTCTGGTGAGGTGAAACAAGGCTAGACTCTGAAAGCTACAAGTTCTCCATTCAAATGCTGACTCTTCCACATACAGGTCTAGGAAAGGCAAGTGTCCCTTTGGGCCTCAGTTTTCTCATCTGTATAATGGAAATATGAAGGTGGAATGAGAAATTTCATATAAAACATATAGCACATAGAAGGTGTGATGTTCAGTATATACTGGTTTCTATCTTCAGCAAAGATGAATTCAGGTCCCTGCAGCATATGAGAGTGAGTTACTTGGGAGGTTTGAGTTTTCCTGGCACCAATTGGTTTTCAGTTAACGAGCCAAGGAGGTAAGATGGAGAAGATGTATTCAATACAGAATTCTAGCTGGCATGGGTGTCCAGAGTTTGACACTGTAGAAACATGGAGCACAGGAACGTTTTTTAAAATGGGATTCACTTCCTTCTTGCAAAAGGAAAACATTGCCAGCTTCGGCAGACATTAGCAGTCAGCTCCTGTCTCCAGACTAGAAGTGACTGGCCCAGGGGCCTTGGACTTGCTACCAAACTGACCCTGGGGTCACTTTAAGTAAAGAAAAATAACATAGCAAGTCAAGTGCATTTTCCCCTTTTTCTGCTGCCAACAAATCTCCAATGAGTTTCACAGTGCTTAGAATTCAGAAGGGTGGGAGCCTTCAAGCTCTTGGCCGTGGTCCTGAATCTGCAATTTTGGACCATTAGTTCCCAGGGGTGGACACAGACCATAGGTGCAGAACAAAGACACTGCTCACCTGTAACACCCTTGGTGAGAGGGTCCTCCATCACCCAGAGAAGGAAAACCCCATGGCACAAACTGGAACCCACTGGACTCTGATGGAGATATGTGATTTTAGACAGGAGAGTGGAGTCAGAACAATGCCTTTGAAGTTATAGTGACCAGGGCTCAAACTCAACCCTGACACTTCCTGGCAGTGTGTCCTTGGCTGAGCTGAGTCATTTTACCTCTCTGAGTCTCTATTTCCACATCTGTAAAGTGGAGATAATAGCACCTACCTCATAGGGTGTTGTGAGGATTGAATGGGTAATTATGCATAAAATGCTTTGCATAGGATCTAGTCTAGAGAAGAATTGCCTTAGCCAGGACTCCCACCATGGAATGTAAACTCTGAGGCAAGAGGTTGGGGCAGGCAGTTTGCTTGGGGAAGTGACCGTAGGGGATAGGAATGCAGGATAAGGACTAGTGGAATAGAGAAGAAGAGAAATACATAAAGGATATTTCCTCAGTTGGTCACCACCGTGAGCAGATAGGATTCCATATCACCAGGATTTTCAGAGGTGTTATCTGCCACAAAGCCATAAGAAGGGATCATTGATCCATTCCCATGGTAGGGGGCACTCCTCCACATGTTCAGACTTCCTATATCTTAGTGTCAGGAGGATTGTCTTGGGCATCCTACAAGACAGCATCATAGAAGCCCTGAGGGTAAAGCAAGTGAAGAAGTACTGTAAAGTTGCACACAAACAAAGCAGAATGCTGCAGTAATGGTTGAAGTTGTTAATGAGCCAAGGAGGTAAGATGGAGAACATGCATTCAATACAGAATTCAAAAATGTTAGTGGACCAATGGAGATGATGCTAATGATGATGATGGAGGTGATGATGAAGGTGATAATGGTGATGGTGATGATAGTGATGGTGATGGAGGTGATGATGATGATGAAGGTAATTATGATGGAGGTGATGATGAAGATGATGCTGGTGATGATGGAGGTTATAATGATGGTGGAGGTGATGGTGATAATGGTGATGGTGATGATAGTGATGGTGATGGAGGTAATGATAGTGATGGTGATGGAGGTGATGATGTTGATGATGATGTATCAAAGAGACTCCCTTATCTTCTTGTATTCCCTCTTGTTCAACTGATCACCTGGTGAGGTTAGAACTACCTTAGGATTCTAAAGGCCTGTGATATAATAACTCTCCTACTTGCTTTGTGACCTAAGCCAATTCCTCTCACTCTGTGGCTCCCTGGCATACCACAGGTCACTGAAGTTGTTGCTGTATCTCTCTCCTTCCTTCCTCTTCATCCCCCCAGTCTTGGTAAATGTCAACCAGGACAGCCCACTGGTTGCCAGCAGCCAATTAAATCCCCATCCTTGGATGCAATTTCCAGTTACTGGACTAGATCTTATAGTTTCACTTATACACTTGATCTCACTCTCTACTCATCTCCAGAAACTGCCCCATTTCCAAAACATATAAAGAGGAAAAGATTAATATGTATTCAGCTATGACAATATCGTACCTCTTTGATGCATTTAGCAAAACCATATTGACAAATGATAACAGATATGTTTCTAATCCTCTCCCTAATTTCCTATTGATTCTTCTGCCAGCCTGGTATGCCAGGATTTTCTTTATTCTCTGCTTCAGGGAGAGAATGTTACATAAGAAATTCAGAAAGAGGAGGAGAATCAGTTCCATGATTTTGAGTCTCAAGACAAGCTTTTGAAACTTGCTTCCGTGTAGCAGAAACAAGAGTTTGAGAGAATAGTTTTCTGCATTTCAAAATCCTAGGTTTTGAGCATCAGAAGTCAAGACCTTATAAGACTCTGGGCATAGAAACTGTGTCATTAATAATAGATTTGGGAGAATTTATTATCACTCAGAGTGTATTTTTCTGCCTTCAAGGAGTCAGAGATTGCAAGGATTGAGTTCAGTTAGGGAGAAAAGCAAGGAAGCATATATGTTGCTATATCCTTGAGAAGAGATTTTGAACCCTGCCCCATTACTCTTCCAGGTCAAATCTCAAAAGAACATGACCAAAGGAAAGAGGATATGCTTGGAGAACCAAGAGCAGAGACCTGCTTCTTTTTCTCCAGGTGAAAATTCAAGGGGAGCAGGTCCTAAAATGACCTCCAACAATTATTATCTCCTGAAGTTCACACCCTGTGTAAACCACTCCCCTGGTACATAGGATGATGGGTTGGAATTATTGACTTGTTTTTCATGAATAGAGTATGGCAGAAGTAGTGGGATTCATTTCGAAGATCAGATTGCAAAAAGAACATTGCTTCTGTCCTGGGTCCTCTTTCTTTCTCTCTCTCTCCTCTATCTCTCTGCCCCCCACCCCACCCCAGGAAAGCAAGCTGCCAGCTGCCCTTGGAGTGGTCATTGTGGCAAGTAATTGATGTCTCTGACCTGTGCAGCAGGGATTTCTGCAACCCCAGCTGATGTCTTGATTACAGCTTCTTGGGAGTCCCTGAGCCAGAGGCACTCAGCTAAGTTGTATGTAGATTCCTGACCTGTAGAAACTGTGGGATAATAAATATTTGAGGTTTTTTTTAAGTTGATAAGTTCAGGCAATATTTTATGCAGCAATAGATAACCAATGCAGAATGGAAGGTGTCCAGTACAGGCCCTGGGGTAACCTTGGAGCCCCCATCCACCACAGGTTGACTCTGGAAATGTCCATATCATTTCTTTTGGGATGAAATCAGCATAAACATGTCAGTGGGAACCAGAAAAGTAGACAATCTCGGCTGTCAGTGTAAGATTATGTGAAAGACACTAAATTAAGATATAGAAAGGAAAAAGGGACCACTTATGATGTGGTCAATTAGTGGCCTCATATTTCTTCTTGCCAAAAATATATCATCTCCTTTAAGACCCATGACAGTTCCATGAGGTCACTTTTACTGTCTCACCTCTTTTACTCTTAACTCTGCTCAGAGAGGTAAAGCACCTTCTCTCAGATAATGCAGCTAGAAAGTGGAGGAGCTGTGATTCCAACTCAGGTCACTTGGCTCTGAACTTGAGCTTGGAGTCGTACTTACGAATGAAGCTCAAATCTGGCTTCCCCAGTTCTGATCCTCAGGGTTATCTGTGGATTCATTTTAGACCCATGATGTGTGGTACTAGCTTAGATCTAGCCCTGAGACTCCAATCCTAACTCTTGTTTTCCCTGGCATCCTCAAATATTGTCCAGCTGACTTATTCATTTGTTATCCAAATGATCCTCCTCGTTCAGAAAAAATAAATAACCAACTCCCCAGGCACCTAGAGATAAAGCAGTTGCCTGCTTAGAATGGTAATGGTCTATGAACTTATGAACAGGGGACAAGCCAAAATCATTTGATCTCTCCCTTTCAGTTCTTTTATCACTCCTTTATCAGAAGCTGTCTTTTCTCATTTTAGCAGTTCACTAATGGTAAGTGGTACTAGGTTGTTAAGGAATTTTAGGGCTGCTTTCACTGCAGCATGATAAAATGCTTCAGAGTAGGGCTTAGGGATTTTGAGCCCATTGGACAAGAGCCAATTCACAGCTGCATGCCTCAGTTAGTTAGAATGAGCTAGGTTTTAGTCCAGTAACAAACAGCCCTCAAATCTCTGTAGTTTAACATAAGAAAATTTTATTTCTTGATTATATTATGTGAACCACTGGGTCAGCAGGGCATTCTGCTCCACATAGTCACTCAGACATCCAGGCAGTAGGAGGCCCCAGCAGCTTGTAGATGCACCATCTGGATATGTGATCCCCTTATCTGCTACAGCTAGGAAAGAAAGAGAGAAGCATGCTCTGTCTCTAAAGTGCTTCAGCCCAGAAGAAACACACATCATTTCAAGCCTAAATGAGTAGCATGGTCCCATCTAACTCCAAAGGATCTGGTAAACATGGCCTTCCACATGTACAGGAAGGAAAGGAGAACAGATACTGGTGAGAGCTAGCAATGTCTACCACAGTGAGACCAGTATTCCCACCAGAGATGAAACCCTCTCTCTTAAGATGGACACTGGACATGCGCAGCGAAGCACTGCTAAAATCTGACATTGCCCTGGAGGATTTTCTTTTTTCTTTTTTTTCTCCATCAAGGAACAAAACATCTCCAGGCCTCATGGAGCCCTGGAACACCTCCTCCATTGATTCTAGGATAGAACCGTGCATAGAATGTTAGATCTTAGAAGCACCCTCAGGATTATCAAGTTAGGTCTTATTTGAAGCAATTGAGGATATAAAGATCCAGAGAGGAATGGGAAGTCTCTAGAATTATACTTCTATTCATTTCTTTAAGAAACATTTTTGAGTACCTGTTAGATTCCCGGGGCTCAAATTTTTAAAATAGAGAAATAAAAAAATAATGGCATTGTCCTCAAAAGGTCCAAGGAAGCCCAGTAGGGAGACTGACATGAAGACAAATAAATGAAAAGGTCTGTGTGTGTGTGTGTGTGTGTGTGTGTGTCAGAGAGCAAGAGTGTGTGTGAGAGAGAGAAAGTCAAAGCAGAGATACTGATTCAAGGTCCCATGAGAGAATAGAGAAAAAGGAAGGAAGACAACAAATCTGCCCTCCCATCCAGATAAATTTTGGAGGAGAGGTGATGCCAAGGGAAGTTTTTCTTTTTCATTCTAACTTTTAATTTAGGTTTGGGGGTACATATACACACTTGTTACATGGGTAAATTGCCTGCTGCTGGAGTTTGGTGCACAAATTATTTCTTCAATATGTAATTTTTCGATCCCTACCCTCCTCCAACCTTCCCAGGCTCTGGTATCTATTGTTCCCTTCTTTGTGTCTTCCTATCTCAGTATTTAGCTCCCACTCCTAAGTGAGAACATGTGGTATTTTTCTGTTTCTACATTAATTTGCTTAGGCTAATGGCCTCCAGGTGCATCCATATTGCTGCAAAGGACATGATTTTCTTCTTTCTTATGGCTGTGTGATATTCCATGATGTATATATACACCACATTTGCTTTGTTCAGTATGGGTGCCTACGTTGATTTCACGTCTTTGCTATTGGGAATGATGCTGTAGTGAATATAGGTGTGCACCTGTCTTTATGGTAGAACCATTTATATTCCTTTGGGTATAGACCCAATAATGGTATTGCTGTGTCAAATGGTAGTTCTGTTTTAGGTTCTTTGAGAAACCTCCAAACTTCTTTCAACAGTGGGTGAACTAATTTACATTCTCACCAATAGTATATAAGCATACTCTTTTCTCCTCAACCTCACCAGAATCTGTTACTTTTTTACTTTTTAATAATAGCCATTCTGTCGGGTGTGAGGTGGTTTTGATTTGCATTTCTGTAATGATTAGTGACGTTGGGCGTCTTTTCATACGCTTGCTGGCCACATGTATATCTTCTTTTTTTCTGAGACAGAGTCTCGCTCCATCACCAGGCACCAGGCTGGAGTGCAGTGACGCAACCTCGGCTCACTGCAACCTCCGCCTCCTGGGTTCAAGCAATTCTCCTGCCTCAGCCTCCTGAGTAGCTGGGACTACAGGTGCATGCCACCATGCCCAGCTAATTTTTTTGTATTTTTAGTAGAGACAGGGTTTCACCATGTCAGCCAGGATGGTCTCGATCTCTTGACTTCGTGTCTTCTTTGAGAATTATCTATTCACGTCTTTTGCCCATTTTTAATGGGGTTGTTTGGTTTTTGCTTGTTGATTTGTTTAAGTTTCTTAGAGATTCTGCATATCATACCATTGTCGGATGCATAGTTTGTTAATATTTTTTCCATTCTGTAGGTTGTCTGCTTATTCTGTTGGTAGTTTCCTTTGCTGTGAAGAAGCTCTCTAGTTTAATTAAGTCCCAGCCAAGTGAGATTTTAAAGACAAGTAGGAGTTCACCAGGTTTGGGTGGAACAGGCATTCCAGGCCTGGAGGATAGCATGAGCAAAGGCATTTTTCAGATTCAGTTATCGCATGCAGGTCTCTGATAACAGATTTCAGATTCCCTCCCCTACATCCCAGGACCTAAAACAGTATCTGGTATATAATAGGTGTTCAATCAATGCATGGGAAACTAAGCAAATATGTCTCCCTATGTCTCAAGGTTATCCGGAAGACACTGTTGACTGAAGCTTGTGTGATAGCCACGTATAGCATTCACCTAGGGCTTCATTATATTGTAAGGTGCTTCCTCAGGTGTTCCTGGCAGGTGGGGTGCAGAAGAAGGCAGGGGACACAAAGTGCTGGTGTGGGTACTTCGCAGCATTCTGAGGCCTCACCTCTGGAAAACTCTCCATTTTCTAAACTCAGCACAGAGCACTGATGCATTTGCCTCCTGCATGAGAGGTGATTAATTTACCTTCACTTCTGCTTGTGTGTTAAGCCTTTTGTATCAGTATTTGCTGCAGTTAAACACAGAGTATGTTGTGTAAATAGTACTGTAATTATGACATAGATGGAAAATTCTAAGTTCAATCATATTTAGTCTGGTTGGCCAGATAAAGTGTCTCAGCTGCTCAAGTTAAAGGAAAGGAAAATAGTTTTCATCACTGGTTTTTAAAATTTTTACAAATGATCCTCATCAGGAAAAAAACAGTAATTTTCTTGCTGCCAGGAGTATTCTAGAAAGCCTGCTTCACATTCCTCTTGACAGCAGAGAAAAGGAAGCAAGCACATCCTCTGGTTATTTAAAGGAAAAAGCAGTTCCCCTCCAGAGCCAAAGAGACCCAGCAAAGGTATCTACCTGACCGTTCAGGTGGAGACTAATCCCTGTTAAAGCAGGTATCAATTAACAGCAAAGAACAGATGCTTATAATGAGTGGAAAGGTCATTTATTGTTTAGAAGAAAAAGAAAATGCTTGTCCTTGCCTCCTTGTAAATTAGGATGCATCTTAGGAGTTGAGTCTCATCTCTCTCTCCCACTGCAAGACCCCCTTGGAGGGATCCCTGCTGAGATCTCCATGGCCCCCTTTGAATAGGGTCTGCCTATCTCTAAAAGTTAAATCAACACCAGAACTCACCCTTGTGTTCTCTAGCACTGTGGGTGAAAATGGTTAACTATAATTTTATTGTATATTTTAAAAAGCAAGAAGAGAAGATTTTGAATGTTCACAACTCAAAGAAATGATTCATGTTGGAGGTGGCAGATATGCTGATTACCCTGATTTGATCATTATACATCGGATACGTCTATTGAAATATCACTCTGTATCTGATGCACATGTACAATTATTAGGTGTCAACTAAAAATAAAAGAAAAAATTACAAAGTAAAGACAATAAATAAATAAACTTGAAAATGAACAAAAATAAATCAGTTAGAAAGTGTTTCTCTCATCCATCTCTCTACCTGTTCTCATCCTTGTGTCTCTACCTTTGTAATTTCTAGACCAGGTATTTTACTCAGAATACCTAGTAGAGGTGAAGAGATGTTACTGCTTTAAAATAAAAAGATGGAGAGGAATGGAGGGAGGAAGCAGGAAGGGAGGGAGGAAAGGAGGAAGGGAAGAAGAAAAGGAAGGAAGGAAGAGAGAGAGGAAGGGAAGGAGGCTGGATGGGAGGGAGAGAGCAAGGCAGGAAGGGAGAGAAGATGGAAGGGAAGGAGGGAAGAAGGGAATGAGGGCAGAAGGGAGGGAGGGTGCAAGGGAAGGAAGCAGCGTTGAATACAGTAAGGAATTCTTCTTCAAAGGCTTAGCTTGCTTAAGTTTCCTTGTCCTTTGTTTCCTGCTTTCAAGGCCAGACTTCCTTACTCTCTGTGTTCCCCCTGCCCTGGTAAACAACCTTCCTGCCAGTCCTTATCTAAAGGGCCCATATTCCACATCTGCTACCCACTCTGTGAATTACCCTTCTCATTGCAATGGCTGCTCCCCTGAAACTGATCCTCCTGCCTTCCCACTGGTGTAACCACATTCCTGCACTTTTCAAGTTAGCCAACTGGGTTCAGTTTAGATTGTGCAGTCCAACTCCAGCCAGTGGAGACAGGACACAGTCACAGGGGCAGGCTGCATTAAGAGATAAAAACCCCTGCTTTCCCTTCTGTGTGTGTGCTTTCATGGCAACCAGACCCACAAGGGGCACCCTTCTGCAGGAGTAAATTTGCCTTTGCTGAGAAAATTCATGTTCAAGTGCTATTTCTTTTGCAGCACTGAAGTTTTACTTCTAACAGCAGGAAGTGAGGGAGGAGTCGAGGGAGGGTGGAAGGGAGGGAGGGTGGAAGGGAGGGAGGGTGGAAGGGAGGGAGACAGGGAGAGAAGCAGGAAGGGAGGGAAGGTGGAAGGGAGAGAGGGAAGGAGTGAGGAAGGGAGGGAAGCAGGAAGGAAGGGAGGTGGAAGGGAGACAGGAAAGGGGATAGAAGGGGAGGGGAGGGAAGGGCATGCTGTTTAACAGGCATGTGTGCAGACACTGTGCACACTGCTCTAATAAAAGAAGTGAATACGTTAAGCATGAAGCACAAGATTAAAGCGCCGGTGGTTTCCACCTCCATCTTTCCCACCAGCCTGGAAGCCCCAGGGACGTGAGGACAGGCTTCCTCTCCGTGTCTGCCTGCTTTCCTGCAGCTCACGTCTCTGTCATAGCACTTGCTGGCCTCTCTCTCTGGGTGCCTTCCTTGCACTTTCCTTTGCTGCGGAGCTTTAAAATTCAGTTCAGGCATCATAGCCTCCTTCAGGAAATCTATTCTGATCTTCCCGCTGGAGTGCATACCACCTTCTATGTTCTCATCCCACACGTTATGAGATATGACTTGTTTCCAGCTCAGTTTCCCTGTCCAGACGATGCACTCCCTGAGGGCAGAGGTTGGAGCTAATCTTGTTCGCTGCCCCTAACTAGGGGCAAGTCTGAGATGGATGTCTGATGAATATTTACTGAATGAATAAAAGAGGTCCTTTTCTCCAATTTTTGAATTTCCCTTCCTCTTTTCTCCCTCCTTTTTCCCTCATTAAAATCAACCTAAAATTACCATTTGTGGTGAAATTTGAATTTGAGATGCCTTTTTCTGTATCTTGGGGCTCCAGTCACTCAGGAAGCTGGAGGCCTTGTTTGCTTCACAGGATTGGTTCATTCCACGAAATTCTTTTTATTCAGACTGATTTTAGCAACATCCTTATCGCCAGCCGGAATTCCGCTCTGGAGACTCCTCAAGCTCTGCAATTACTTTACAGCATTTTTCTAATCAGCCTGGGGCCCATGAGGGCTCATAAATGACACTTGTCTTTGTGTTGCTACTTTTCGTGGGTTTTCAGAATTAAGCCCCTCCTGGAGCTCCAGGCCCTCACCGGGGAGGGATTACCTTCCATTCAGTGAGAGAATAAAGGTTAATCGGTAAGTGGGTCTTGTGAATTAAGAAGATACGGGTGAGAAAGAAAACAGAATCCACAATACAGACAGCACGTTTCTACATTTACAAACTCCTACACTTGTGAGCCTCAGAGAAAAATAGAAATACCGGAAATTCTTTCCAACTGAATCAGAGAAATTTAAATGTAGAGATTGTCATTAAATAAGGTGAAGGGAGGAACTGAGTGTCTGCTGTGTGCCTCACTGAACTGTGAGCTCGTAGACATCATTGTATCTAGTTATGTTTGTCAGCCTTCAAGATGACCCCCCGTGATTCTTTCTTCCTGGTGTTTATGCCCGTGTATAGTCCACTTTCATATTGAATAGGCTGTCCTGCGAAACCAATAGGAGGATATTTCAGAAATTACGGTATGTGTCTTTTGAGGCTGGGTAGTAAGAGATACTGTGGCTCTTCTTTTGGATCACTCACTCTAAAGGAATCTAGCTGCCATGTTGTGAGGGCACTCAAGCAGCCCCACGGCCAGGGCAGGTGACCAGAAAGTAAGGTCTCCTGCCAACAACCAGGACCAATATGAAGTCTATGAGCCACCTTGAAAGTGGATCCATGAGCCTCAATTGGGCCTTCAGATAACTGCAGTCCCCACTGACGTGAGACAGAGTTACTCAGCTAAGCTTCTCCCAGATTTCTTCCCCACAGAATCAAAAAGAGTCCTGGTAGGTCTTAATGCCTTGAGCCCCTGGTGTCAGACCCTAAAGAGGTTTTGCTGTGGTTGGGCCCAAGATATTTCCTGGGATCCTTCAGGATTCAATGCCATTTGTTGGGTGGAAAGTGACAGAACTCAAATCAATGAAAGCAACATTTGGGAGTTACCAATTTACGTAACAGTAAGTAGAGAAAATGAGGTGACCTCAGGCATAACTGGGCTCAAAGTTCACATTTCCGTGACTTGCTTTATCTGACACCCTTCCAGTTCACCTATCTTTGTATGTGGGCTTCATTCTCTTTTTCTACAGACAGGACTTTTTCAGGCAAGAGCAGGCTGCAAGAACTGAATCCCCATGGGTCCAGCTCCAGGACCCCAGAGGCAAGCCCCTTCTCCAGCTCCACATTAAAAACTTCCAGGGAAAATTTTTAGGCCAGAATTTAAAACAGACTCACCCACTCACCCAACCACTAATCTCTGTTTAGTAGGAAAATGGTTTACTGTGATTGGCTGGGCTTGAGTCACCTGGCTCTCTATGGCAAGGGGAGCAAGGTCTACGACTGACAGCCTCACCAGGGTCACTTGATGGGATGAGAAAGAGAAAAGAAGAAATAGGAGATAGCAATCAGATAACAGCAGGTATTAACTACACCTTCCAAGGAATTCCTTTTAATTTTTTTTCTTGCTTATGCTCTGCTAAGTTGACTTCCTTCCTTGCAATCAAAGTACCTTAACTGTGTATGGCTATAAAAGGACAATAGAAGGAACTGTTGTGACTGCTGTGTCTTGACTGTATCAGTGTCGATATCCTAGTTGTGATATTGTCCTTAGTACCACTAGAGGAAATAAGGTTAATGATGTATAGTATCTCTCTATATTAGCTCTTACAAGTAGATGTGAATCCAAAAATGCCCTGCCCCATTCAAAAAAAATTAATTTTTAAAAACTAGAAAACAAAATTTTGACTACAGTTGATCCTACCATCCAAATTAAATTTGGGTATAGGTTCATCACTCAGTAAGCAATAGAATACCACCAACCAGTCATTCAGCCAATATCTTCAGAAAAACATCCATTTGTTACTAATTCCTTTTTAAAAACGAAGTTCTAACATGCTCCTTGAATAGCAGCATTGTTCACATTCACATGGTGATAATTAAAAGGAAAAGTTCAAGAATGTCCTGAAGGCCACAATTCACGTACCATAAGACATGCCAGAATGTGTTAATCAACTCAGAGTTAGCACCAATTTTTCATACGTTTCTAAGCACATCAAATATTAAAACACAATTAGGCACTGTGTAAGTGCCTAAAAATTTCAGAATTCACTTTCCTTTTAAATGGGCCAAGGAACCATCTAATAGAAGAAACTTAAATGTTGGTCATGAGGGGTAAATTGGTCCTTCTTAAACTGGGGCCAGGAGTGAGTGACAATGTATCAACATGGAAAGACTTTGAAACCAGAACATCCTGAATTCAAATCTCAACTTTCCTCTAGGCAAGTCACTTCTATGATCTAATCTATAAAGTAGATGTGAGAATAATGACCTCCATCAAGGGGATGTTGCAAGCATATAAAGTAGTTAATCTATGGAAAGCACCTGGCACACAGTAGGTCATCAATGACTGTTAGTTTCCTTCCCACTGGGAAACAGCATAAAAAGACTTTCAATTGTGATTAATGCATTTTTTGAGAACATAAAAAATAGGATTGTACTCCCTACTTAATGAGAAAAAAAAAAGTAGTATGTTCCTATGGCAGACATTCAAGTATATGACATGAAATATTATGATGGCATTTTGGTCCTCTCCTCTTGAAAAGATGTGAAAGAAAATGTGCCACTTCAAAGAATTAAGAAACTAATCCTTCCATATCCTTGCATAGCATGCAATTGGCCAGTGGGAAGGGTCTTAAATTAATGTCCTCTTAACAAATTAAATGGTTGACTGATGATGCAGATATCTTTGTAACTGACTTATTTACAGGAAAGATAATCATGGGTAGGATTTTTACTTTCCTCGACCCAAAATTCTATTCAAAAAACTGCAACTGAAGCAATAGCATCCCAATTCCATGGGAGCTGAATTGCGGTCTATCTACCTGAAATTAGTAAATAAAAACCAAAGGAAAAGGAAGATGTCATCTACAAACCATTTTCAACTCCTTGCAGCTTTGTGCTACTAAAGCGGCAGGACAGAAATGGATTAATGAAGAACTCATTTTCCCCTTCTCCCTCACTAATAGAGCCCTACCTTTATTCAGATTGATCTGGTTTAAACTACATTTCCCAGCCTCCCTTGAGAATGGATGCTTCATGTGACACAGTATGGCCAATAAGAAGTAAGCACAAGTTAGTGAGTGGATGTGTTAGTTATCTATTGCTGCATAACAAGTTATCCTCAAAACTTAGAAACTTGAAACAACAAACACTTTTTATCTCACAATTTCTATGGGTCAGGAATCAGGGTGGTTCCAGTTCAGTGCCTCTCATAAGGTTGCCATCAAGCTGTCATTTGTGGCTGTGATCATCTCAAGGGTCACATAGGGGAGGATCTGCTTCCAAGATGAGTCATGTGGTTGTTGACAGGACCCAGGTCCCTAGTAGCTATTGACCAACTACCCCTCATTTCCCCACTTATGCCATGGGCCTCTGCATAGGGTGAGAAAGATAGGTAAGTCCCCTTACGTCCTAGAGTTAGAACCAGTATATGTCACTTCTTTCATATTTCATTGGCTACCACAACTCACATGACACTGCCTGAATCAAGAAATGAAGTATAAACTCCAGACCTGATGAGATTGTGGCAAAGTATGGATGGTAGGAGGAGGGATTAAAAATTTGAAATCAATAATTCAACCTACCATACCCCTCTAAGCATAGCTATAGAGATAAATAAGTCCCAAGTTTTGTCAAGTTTACCTTTTAATTATGTTTTAAATCACCCGCTCTTTCTACTTCCACTGCTACCATCAGAGTCCAAGCCATTATCATCTCTTGCCAAAGTTATTACAATTCTACCACATCCACTCTCACCTCCCCTACAACCCATTCTCCATGCAGCAGCCAGAGTGATCTTTAAAGAAACAATGAAATCATGGTCTTGCCATACCTTTGCCCAGCAACAACAAGAGAAATGCCTAATGGCATTTTAAAAACAGATTAAGTTCCTCTTTGAGGTCCAGCATGGTCTGTCCTTGGCTTTTCCTTCACCCTCACCTGGTGCTGCCTCCAGACTCCATGTCTAGTCTTCACCTTTTCATTCCCCCAATGCCCCAAGCTCTCTCTGTCCCCATCACTCAGGGTGTTTCTTATGCCAGGAGAGCTCTTCCTTCCTTTTACCTCCACTTCCTTCCCAGCAACTTCTACTTTCCCATTTCTGCTGACATTTGCTTCCCTTTTTTCACCAACATCCACTGTTAGAAAGTCACCTTGAAACAAGATGCTATGGATGACTCAACTATGCACCATTCTTAATATTTTATTCCTTCCATTAGTGCAGTTAGTGGTTCTGGGTTCCCTCTGTGAATCCCTTTTATCTGACCAATTTTAGATTTCTATGGCCCTAACAGGGATTCAGGCACGTCAGTTAGCCAACTTACAGTGCTCAAAGACAAGATGCAAAGTGTAGCTCCAGAAAGCCTGAGAGGATAGGGAAACAGCTGGAGGTACTACTCACCACAGGGGTCATGGGCAAGGGATGGCTCTGGATAAAACAGATCAAAGGCATCCCTCTGTTTAATATTGTGGGGAAGGGATTATTCTGATCTGAACAGACCTGAGAGTACAAAAAAACTTTCTTCTTTAAGGTGAGATTGAGATGTCCCCATGCTCTAACCCCTGGCAGTGTTTGACTACACACAGAGTATAAAATTTGCAATGAACTAGCTTTGTCTTTGTATTATCTAAATCACCTTTAACTCTCAGGAAGCCATAATTTCTAGTGCAAAAAGTTTCAGGGCTATAATACACACATAGACATGGTTATAAACCATGGATAGAGAAGAATGTGATGGGCTCTGAGATCATATAACAAACAGGGAGACCTCATCTAGCCTAATCAGTGAGAGAAGGCTTCCAGAAGAAGGTGATTCCCAACCAAGATCAGAACACCAAGTAGGATGTAGAGGGTGAGAGGAGAATTTCACACAGAGGAGATGGATGGTGCAAAGGTTGAGATGCTAGCAAGAGACATGCAACCGAAAAACCTCTACTCACACTTCTGACACCAAATCTGGAGGTTACTTCACACCAGCCAGTTCTCCAATTCTCTGTACACCAACTGATTATCCTAGAATTTAATTCAGTTATAAGGCTAACTACCCAGAGATAGTGCAGACGCCCCCTGCACCCCCAACCCAGGTTAAGTGCTTAGTCCCACAAGACCTCCCTACTTCAGATGTCAATCTTCAGCTTTAGGCCACTCTGACAAACTGTCTATAAAATCAGGAGTTCCCACTATCCCCTCCTGGATATAGGATATCCTTTTATCTCTATATCCATGCTTATGGGAGTATGGTAGGTTGAGTTATTGGTTTCAAATTTTTGATCCCTCCTCCCACCATCCATACTTTGCCATGATCTCATCAGGTCTGGAGTTTATACTTCATTCCTTGACTTCAGGCAGTGTCATATGACTTGTGGTGGCCAGTGAAATATGAAAGAAGTGACATATGCCAGTTCCAACTCTAGGCCTTAAGGAAACTTACCTGTCTTTCTCACCCTATTCAGAGGCCTATGGCATAGGTGGGCAACTGAGAGGTCTTTGGTCACAGCCACTGGGGACCTGGGTCCTGTCAATAATTGCATGATTCATCTTGGAAGCAGATCCTCCCCTACGTGAGCCTTCAGATGATCACAGCCACAAATGGCAGCTTGATGGCAACCCTCATGAGAGATATTGAACCTCCTCAGGTTCAATACTTTGCTAGAATGACTCAAAGAACTCAGGAAAATACTTTACTTAGGAATACAGGTTTATTTTTATAAAGGATACAAATGTACAGCCAGATAAAGAAGTATGTAGGGCTAGGTCTGGAAGGGTCCTCAACACAGGAGCTTGTATTTGTGTGAAGTTGGGATGTGCCATCCCCACCCCTGTATGTGGATGTGCTCACCAACCCAGAAGCTCTCTGAATTCCATTGTTTAGGTGTTTTATGGAAGTTCCATTACATAGGCATGATTGATTAAATCACTTGCTATTGGTGATTGAACTCAGGCTGCAGCCCCTCTCCCATCCCTAGAGGTTCAGGGGTTGGGCTAACCATTCCAACTCTTTAATCACATAGTGGTTCCTCTGACAACCAGCCTCTATCTGGAAGCTGTCTACAGGATACTAGCCAAGATAATCTCATTAGCATACAAAAAGGTATTCATATCATTCTGGAGATTGCAAGCATCTTAGAAGCTCTTGTGTTAGGAACCCTGGACAAAGACCAAATATTATAATAAAAGATGCTCCTATCACCAGTATCACTCAGGAAGTTACAAGCGTTTTAGAAGCTCTGTTCCAGAAGCCAGAGGCAGAGACCAAATACATATTTCTTACTATGTCTCAACTGATTGCATGTTTTAGCCCATAAGCAGTTTGTTAAGGCAAGTGCCTGGATAGAGAAGGGAAAATGGTGAAGGTGTCAGCTTGGGAGAAGCAGTGAGTGCCCAGGGAGTCTCAACTTTATCCAGGGTCACACGAGAGGTGGACATTCCTGGCTGCATTTTCTTTATTTTGAGACAGAGTCTAGCTCTGTCACCCAAGCTGGAGTGTGATGGCATTATCTCAGCTCCCTGCAACCTCCACCTCCCAGGTTCAAGCAATTCTCATGCCTCAGCCTCTCTAGTAGCTAGAATTACAGGCATGCACCATCACACCTGGCTAACTTTTGCATTTTTAGTAGAGACGGGGTTTCACCATATTGGCCATGCTGGTCTTAAACTCCTGACCTCAAGTGATCCACCCACCTTGGCCTCCCAAAGTGCTGGAATTACAGGCATGAGCCACTGCACCCAGCCTCCTGGCTGGATTTTAAAGAGTTCACTCCTGCTGCCATTCACAGAAAGGATGAGAAGGCAGCAAGGCTGGCACTACCTGTGGCACCCCACAGCAGCCTGGTACCTCACAGGATACAGACCGGAAACCCCAGAAACAGGGTAGGGACTGTGGCCCCTTCATGTGGTGGCTTCTGTCAAAGTCCTATGACTCCTGCTGTTGACACCCTTGACCAGTTTCTGCTTTTACCAAAAGAAAAGCCTGCCTGGTCCAGAAAGAAAGAACAAGATCAGCCCTGCCCCTCCTGGGAGAAAATAAAAGCTCATGCTGTTAATTGCTCTTTCCTGAGCCTCCCTCATTAAGAAAAGGAATGGTCAGCATCTCTCCTCAGCTGCTGCTGATACCCAGAGGAAAATGAGAAAAAACCTGCCTGCCTTCCCTCACGTCAGAGGGGAAAAGGCTCTGCAAGACCTGCTGGGTGTTTCTTTCCCCTTCTGATATGGTCTGGCTCCGTATCCTCACTCGTCTTGAATTGTAGCTCCCACAATTCCCACATGTTGTGGGAGGGACCTAGTGGGAGGTAATTGAACCATGGGGGCGGGTCTTTCCCATGCTGTTCTCTTGGTAGTAAGTCTCACGAGATCTGATGGTTTTATAAAGGGGAATTGCACAGCACAAGCTCTCTCGGCTGCTCTCCTGTAGGACATGTGCCTTTCGCCTTCCACCGTGATTGTAAGACCTCCCCAGCCATGTGGAACTGTGAGTCCATTAAACCTCTTTTTCTTCATAAATGACTCAATCTAGGTTATGTCTTTATCAGCAGTGTGAAAATGTACTAATACACTTGATAATCCTCTAGACTCTCGCGGCACAGCCCCAGGCTGAGGGTCCCCCACCCCAGATAGTCCCAGGCCTCAGGTGCTATGCTGTTTCCTTTTCATTCCAACAGCATATTCAGTGGGAAGACTGTGTGAGGAATATGATGGGAGCATGAGACACACTGTGTAGGTTCCCATCTCAGCTCTGCCACTTAATTGCTGAGTGGCATTGGGCAAGTTACTCTCTGCTTACTCATTTATAAACTGGGAAAAATGATAGTACCAACCTTCAGGATTGTTGTTCAGACTAAGTAAGTGATAGTTGTAAGCACTTGAGATGGGCTTGGCACTAAGTAAATACTCAATAAATGTTAGCTCTTGGTGAGATTATGAGAAAGTGAAGGTGTAAGAGGTCAGAGAGAAAGAGAAGGAGGGGCTGGGTGCTGCGGCTCATGCCTGTAATCCCAGCACTTTGAGAGACCAGGGTGGGTGGATTGCTTGAGGTTAGGAGTTTAAGACCAGCCTGGGAAACCTGGCAAGACCCCATCTCTACAAAAAAAAAAGAAGGAAAGAAAAAATTAGCTGGATATGGTGGTATGTAACTGTGATCACAGCTACTTCAGAGGCAGAGGTGGAAGGATTGCTTGAGTACGAGAGGTTGAAGCTACAGTGAGCTGAGATTGTGCCCTTGCACTCCAGCCTGGGTGACAGTGAGACCCTTTCTTTTTTTTTATGCTGTTATTTTATGCTGTTATTTTTTTATGCTGTTATTTTATGCTGTTATTTTGAAGCCCCTCATACAGCACAATGGGATACAAACTCCTGGTTTTGGTTTGTTTTTGTTTTTGTTTGTTTTGGTTTGGTTTTGTTTTTGTTATATATATATATATATAATTGCACTTTCGGTTCTTGGGTACATGTGAAGAACATGCAGGATTGTTGCATAGGTACATATATGGCACTGTGGTTTGCTGCCTCCATCCCCATCACCTATATCTGGCATTTCTCCCCATGTTATCCCTCCCAAACTCCACACCCCCTGCTGTCCCTCCCCTAGTCCCCCCCAACAGACCTCAGTGTGTGATGCTCCCCTCCCTGTGTCCATGTGTTCTCATTGTTCAATACCCATCTATGAGTGAGAACATGTGGTGTTTGATTTTCTGTTCTTGTGTCAGTTTGCTGAGAATGATGGTTTCCAGGTTCATCCATGTCCCTGCAAAGGACACAAACTCATCGTTTTTGATGGCTGCATAGTATTCCATGGTATATATGTGCCACATTTTCCCTGTCCAGTCTATCATCGATGGGCATTTGGGTTGGTTCCAAGTCTTTGCTATTGTAAACAGTGCTGCAATGAACATACATGTGCATGTGTCTTTATAATAGAATGGTTTTTAGTTCTTTGTATATATACCCAGTAATGGGAATGCTGGATCAAATGGAATTTCTATTTCTAGGTCCTTGAGGAATTGCCACACTGTCTTCCACAATGTTTGAACTAATTTACACTCCCACCAACAGTGTAAAAATGTTCCTATTTCTCCACATCCTCTCCAGCATCTGTTGTCTCCAGATTTTTTAATGATCGCCATTCTAACTGGCATGAGATGGTATCTCAATGTGGTTTTGATTTGCATTTTTCTAATGATCAGTGATGATGAGCATTTTTTCATATGTTTGTTGGCTTCATATGGGTCTTCTTTTGAAAAGTGTCTGTTCATATCCTTCTCCTACTTTTGAATGGTTTTGTTTTTTTCTTGCAAATCTGTTTTAGTTCTTTGTAAATTCTAGATAGAAGTCCTTAGTCAGCTGGGTAGATTGCAAAAATTTTTGCCCATTCTGTCGATTGCCACTTCACTCTAATGATTGTTTCTTTTGCTGTGCAGAAGCTCTGGATTTTAATTAGATCCCATTTGTCTATTTTGGCTTTTGTTGCCAATGCTTTTGGTGTTTTAGTCATGAAGTCCTTGCCTATGCCTATGTCCTGAATGGTTTTGCCTAGGTTTTCTTCTAGGGTTTTTACGGTGTTAGGTTCTTATGTTTAAGTCTTTAATCCACCTGGAGTTAATTTTAGTGTAAGGTGTCAGGAAGGGGTCCAGTTTCTGCTTTCTGCACATATCTAGCCAGTTTTCCCAACACCATCTATTAAACAGGGAATCCTTTTCCCATTGCTTGCTTTTGCCAGGTTTGTCAAAGATCCGATGGTTGTAGATGTGTGCACCTGTTATCACAGCTACTTGAGAGGCTGAGGTGGGAGGATCGCTTGAGTCAGAGAGGTTGAGGCTACAGTGAGCTGAGACTGTGCCATTGCACTCCAGCCTGGATGACAGTGAGACCCTTTCTTTAAAAACAAAGATAAGGGGCATGGGGAGCAGGAAAGGGAGATGGGAAACAGGGAAGAAAGAGAAAAGAGAAAGCACCTACAGTGGAATGGTATATATTGCTTTTAAGGATAAACAAATATTCCAACATATTGGTTGATTACATTTTGATTTGATTCAATGAGTACTTTATTGAGTGTTTACTCAGTCTATAACTGTCATTTAATTTATCCTTCTAAGCAACACTCATGGGGTAGGTTTTATTTCCATCTTATCACATGAGCAAACTGGGACTCCGAGAAGTAAAGCGCCCTGGATTCCACAGCTTAGTTAAGAGTCAGGCAGGAAGTTAGACAGTGTCCTCCAGGGCATGGGATGAGTCAACATCTGCTTAGCACCATGATGTTTCAGACAGAGGGCTGACACCACAGATGGTTATAATCCCTCAGCATATAAGCACATAAGCAGGGATATCCTCTAACTCACCATCTCATCAGCGGCATCCCTAAGCAGCTCCTCTTGCCAATTACTGCACCGCACCATACTGGTTATCTGTGCTGTGTCCTCTCCCAAACCACCATGCCCAGACCATGAGCCTCTGGAGGGCAGAAAATCATGATTTTTTTTCATCTTGTATCTGATTCAAGGTAGGGAATGAATCACGATTACAGACTTGAGTTGACACAATTTCTTCAGAGTACGAGCAATGCCAACAACTGCATCCATCCATCAAGTCAGGAAATATTTACCAGTTAACAATTGTGTGCCTGGCCTGGAGCCAGAGACAGAGCAGCAAATGGAAGACAGAGCAGATACAGTGTCCCTCCCCAAGGAGTTTAGTGGTATGATTAAGGGGTAGGGGGCCCTAATTTCTAGCATCTGCCAGCTGCCTTGGTGTAAATATTCCTATCATGAATCAGCCAGTGATTCTCCCATCACACAAAATTGACCTTGGGGTTGATAAAGTAGAGTCACCATCACCATGCTGAATGAGAGGTTTGTCTAGAAAGAAGGGAGGATATGCCCAAGGGGCATGGAGCGCTGAAAAACCAGGGAGAGGGGCTTTGAAGGGAGGTGCTTGCAGAGTAGACAGTGAACAGGGAGGGGCTGCTGAGGCACAAGGAGTGGACCTGAATTTATTGTGTCTCTCTCAGCGCTGAGACTAGGGTGACTCAAGTGAAGCTTTGAATGCAAAACTTAGGGGGTGCCCCAAACTCAGCAGGCTCTCCAAGCTACCCAGCGGCAAAATGGAATTAGGAAGACAGGCTGCTTCCAGCGCACACTATAGATTTGTTGAGGTGGTAAACAGAAGCAAGCAAGTGAGGAAACCAAATTAAATAATAACTGATTGGTTCTGTGAAGGACATAAACAGGATGCTCGGACAGAGAGACAGTGATGCTGCCTTTAAGCTAAGAGCCATGCATGCAACTCTTTAACTTTCAAAGAGGATTTTTCAGTCCAAATTAAGCTCTGGTATTTACCATGGAAATTTATAGGAGCGGACAAATTCCTCCTCTATCCTCTTTTTCGTGGGCCACCCTCCCCACAAGGAAAGGGGGCTATCATTGAGGGTCTGCTACCCATGGGTCTGTCTCCTGGAATAGAGACAGTCTCTTCCCCCCCCAGGACTTGGCAGCTGCAGAAGGTTAAACTGATTACGCCCTCTGCTCCTGCTGTCCCTGCTGCCTGCCTGATAACGTCTTCCTCCCTGATGGCTGCTGTCGTGGGGCGAGCAGTGAATCAAATCAATAGTGTCACCTATTAGGCTGTTGTCAAACCCTGAAGGAGAGGGTTTTTCTTCCTCTGCTTTTAACAGGTATTATGTAGCCACTGGGTCTTAGAGAGACTCCTTAATTATATAATTTTATTTATTTACTAGCATTGGGAAATGTCTCCCACTGGCCTTATCCTATTCAGGTTTTTCCTGTGGTTGAATGGCATCAGATGGTCTGGATTTTCTTTCTGACTCCACCCCTTGCTTGCTGTATGGAATGTAAGGAATCCTTTTACTTCTGCATGTGTTTGTTTCCCTCATCCATAAAGCCGGGATGATAAAGGCCAGGTGCAATGGCTCACGCTTGTAAT
This sequence comes from Plecturocebus donacophilus, assembly GCA_004027715.1. Classification (NCBI taxonomy): domain Eukaryota; kingdom Metazoa; phylum Chordata; class Mammalia; order Primates; family Pitheciidae; genus Plecturocebus; species Plecturocebus donacophilus. The sequence goes on from PVKP010000777.1 coordinate 42,518, forward strand.
CCCAGCACTTTGGGAGGCTGAGATGGGAGGATTGCTTGAGACCAGGAGTTTGAAACCAGCCTAGGCAATAGAAAAAAAAAATTACAAAACATTTAAAAATTAGCCAAATGGGATGGTGCACACCCATAATCCCACCTGCTCAAGAGGCTAAGATAGGACATTTCTTGAGTTCAGGAGTTAAAGTCTACAGTGAGCCACGGTAACACCACAGCACTCCAGCCTGGGTGACAGAGCAAGACCCTGTCTCTAAAAAAAAGAGAAAAAAATTGAACTTTTTAAAAATGGAAATAATAAAATTCACCTTTAAGATTGTTGTAAAGATTAGGTGAATTGACTTGATACAGGCAAAGGCCTTAAAGGAATGCTGGCTGGCCATGAGTGGTGGCTCATGCCTGTAATCCCAGCACTTTGGGAGGCTGAGATGGGCGAGTCACCTGAGGTTGGGAGTTTGAGACTAGCCTTACCAATATGGAGAAAACCCGTCTCTACTAAAAATAAAAAATTAGCTGGATGTGGTGGTACATGTCTGTAATCCCAGCTACTTGGGAGGCTGAGGCAAGAGAATAGCATGATCCTGGGAGGTGGAGATTGCAGTGAGCCGAGACCACGCCACTGCACTTCAGCCCGGGCGACACAGTGAGACTCCATCTCAAAAAAAAAAAAAAATGCTGGCCACATTTGGCATTATTACTACTTTTCCATTCTTGTTTTTGATTTCTTGAATACCTACTAAGTGCCAGATTCTGAGCTAGATTTGCCTACATAATCTCACTTAAAATTGGTATGTTACTCATCATGGATTTTTTGCATTAATTTTCATTTGTTAAAATATTGCATGGAAACATGTTGCTGAGTTTGGGAGCATCCTCTTAAGTGTTGCATCCAAGGTCTCACTAGCCTCACCCTTGTCTCAGCCCTGAGAGAGGCACAGTAAATTCAGGTCTACTCCTTGTGCCTCGCCAGCCCCCTCCCTGCTCACTGTCTACTCTGCAGGAGTCTCCTTTCAAAGCCCCTTCCCATGGCTTTTCAGAGCTCAGTGCCCCTTGAGCATATCCTTCCTTCTTTCTAGACAAACCTCTCATTCAGCACAGTGACAGTGACTCTACTATATCAACCCAAAGATCAGTTTTGTATGATGGGAGACTCACTGGCTGATTGCAGAGGAGAGACAGAAAGCTGTAGCTGACACAAGCAGCCCAGAGAAGCTTGTGGCAGAGAGAACAACGGGGAAGGCACAGTTTCTGGGGATGTTTCTAGGGCAGCAGACTTGATGGCCATGTAAATCTGGGTATAAGGAAAAAGGAGGGGCAGAAGGTGACTTGCAGGTTGGTGATCTACGTACCAGGGAGGGTCGGTTCCACTCACGGCAGGGAAGTGGATGCCTGAGAGTTGGGGGGATACCACTATGCCCTGGTCCTCCCTGGGGCTCTGATTTCTACCTGTGCCTCTCAGTTAAGCACAGCTAACTCCGTGCAGGGGAAAGGTCTTGAGCTGTGGAGTCACAGAGGCCAGGGCATTGAGATAGAATTTTAATAATCACACCGAGCTCTAGTATGAAAATAGAACTTCCATTGAAATTAGAGGGAGCAGAAAACATTCATCCCTGGTTCCCTGCTCCCAGTTTATTGATAGGAACTTCAAGAAAAGGTGGCTGTGGAGCAGCCATTCCTGCCTAACAGCTCTCCTTTGCTCTGGTAGACGTGGCCATCGCACAGCACAGTTCTAAGTGAAGCCTGTGCAGAAGACACAGACACCTCTGTTTCCCTCTTGGGTTGCTATGATCTGAGTATTTATGTGCCCCAAAAGTTCATACATTGAAACCTAATTCCCAATGGGATGGTACTAGAGGGTAGGGTCTTTGGAAAATGATTCAGTCATGAAGATGTTGCTGTCATGAATGGGATTAGTCCCTGCTATAGTTTGGTTGATTGTCTCTGCCAAGCCTCATGTTCAAATTGGATCCCCAGTGTTGGAGCTGGGGCCTTGTAGAAGGTGTCTCAGTCATGAGGGCAGGTCTAATGAATGGCTTGGTGCTGTCCTCACAGCAATGAGTGAGTTCTTTCTGTTAGTTACTGCAAGAGCTGGTTGTTTAAAAGAACCTGGCACCTTCTTCCTCGCTCTCTTGCCTCCTCTATTGCCTTATATCTTCATACATGGACTCCCCTTCCCCTTCCACCATGAGTAGAAGCAGCCTGAGACCCTCACCAGAAGCCAAGAATATGCTGGCATCATGCTTCTTGTACAGCCTACAGAATTGTAAGCCAAATAACCCTCTTTTTTATATGAATGATCTAGTCTCAGTTATTCATTTTTTAGCAGCACAAGTGGACTACAACAATATCATTATAACAGGAATCCCAGAGTGTAAGCTAGTCCCCATCTACTACGTAAGGACAGAGCTGGAAGCTGCCACCTGTGAACCAGAGAATGGGCCCTTGCCAGACCCTGAATCTGCCAGCACCTTTATCTTGGACTTTGCAGCTTCCAGAATAGTGAGCAACAGATTTGTGTTGTGGATAAGCCACCTAGGGTATGATATTTTTGTTATCTCAGCCTGAATGGACTAAGGCACAGGTATAGATGGCACGAGGTGGATGGTTATGGCTTATTTGGGACACCAGACTTCTTAGGATATAAGGAGAGGATCATAGCCAACACAGGGGACTTCTTCATTCCTTGGGGTTTTGCTTTGCTTCTCCATAGAACGTAAGTCTATAAGACAAAGACTTGGTCTGTTCTGTCTGCTGCCTTCTCCCCAGCCCCCATATGGCTATCTGGCAAGTGGCATAAAACAGAAGCTCATATATTTTCTGAGCCAATGTTTGAATGAATCCATTCAGCAATAAACAGAGTAACAAAATTAAAGAAGGCTAGATGACGCAGGACTGCTTAGGTATAGTTTGAATGTACCCACTGCACACATCTCCTCCCAGTCTCACCATAGAGATGTTGCGTGGGAAAGATATGGGAAGTGGGAGAGGATTTAGGAAATGATCCTGATGTTAAAATGTGTAGTCTTTGACCAGCATAGTGGCTTGTGTCAGTAATCCCAGTACTTTGGGAGGCTGAGGCGGGCAGATCACCTGAGGTCAGGAATCCAAGACCAGCCTGACCAACATGGCAAAACTCTGTCTCTACTAAAAATACAAAAATCAGCTAGGCATGATGACAGGTGCCTGTGATCCCAGCTACTCAGGAGGCGCAGATTACAGTGAGCTGAGATCTCGCCACTGCACTGCAGCCTGGGTGACAGAGCAAGACTTTGTCTCAAAAAAAAAAAAATGTAGTCTTTAGACAAGTCTCCCTCTCTATCTGTGGTTTAGTCCGGGAACTTTGATTCCCTGAGTGAGAGCTTCATCTTGCAGTCACTGAAAACTCCTAAGATTCTACCAGCAAAATAGTCTTTATTTTTTAAGATTCCAAGGTCTTAGAACCAGAGCCATAAGGGAGGATGGACCCTGTTGGCTGCAACCCTGGGTGGGTATTACTGGTAATTTTGCTCATTTTAACATGGATAAACTGCTGAGGCAAGCACATGTTTTAATGTACGTGAATGTGCCAGGCATGGCATTAGCCTGTGTGATTGATAAGGCTGCCCTGTTCACACTCTGATGTCCCCTGAGTGCCTAGCACTGAGCACACAGTAGGTGTTCAATGGATACTTGTGGAATGCATGTATTCTGGGTTGTATGGTGTCCCTCAGAAAGATATGTTGAAGCCCTAACACCCACAACTTGTGAATATGACCTTATTTGGCAATAGGCTCTTTGCAAATGTCATCAAGTTAAGATGGGATCATTAGGGTGAGCTTTAATCTGATAGGACGGCGTCCCTACAAAAAGGGGAAATTTGGACACAGACATAAACACCCAATAATCACACCATGTGATGATAGAGGCAGAGACTGGCGTGACGCATCCTTAAGCCAAGACACAGCAAGGATTGCCTGCAACACCAGAACTAAGAAGAAGGCACGGGACAGATTCTCCTCTATGATCTTCAGAAAGAACATCACCCTGCAGATCCCTTATGTTGGACTTCTGGCCTCCCAAGCTGTGAGCAAATAAATTTCCAACAATGGAAGCCACCCAGTTTGTGGTCATTGTTATAGCAGCCTGGGGAAACATGCAGGATGGCTGGTCTTGAACTCCTGATCTCAGGTAATCATTCCACCTCAGCCTCCCAATGTGCTGGGATGACAGGTGTGAGCCAGTGCACGGGCCAGTACTCAACACACTTTCACAGGTATTCAGGGACAGGTGCTGAAAGGCTAAGAAGCTGAGTCGCGTGACTTGTACCTTCCAGTCTGAGGCTGAACAAAGTGAGGGTCTGCCTTCTTGTATTGGCAAGTAAGTGTTATCATTGTGGTCTATTAAGTGCCACTTCTATTTTTTGCATTTTTGTGCTTTGGGGGGTGCTTTTTTGCTGTTTAAAAAGGCCAAATGTAGTGCTAAAGGCTGAGGCAGAAGGATTGCTTGACGCCAGGAGCTTGAGACCAGCGTGGGCAAAAAAGCAAGACCCTGTCTCTACAAAAAAAAAAAATATTTAGCTGGGTGCAGTGGTGTATGCCCATAGTCCCAGCTACTTGGGAGGCTGAGGTGGGAAGATAGCTTAGGCCTAGGAGTTTGAGGGTGAACTGAGCTATGATTGTGCCTCTGCAACCCAGCCTAGGCAACAGAGCAAAAACCATGTTTCTTAAAAAGAAAAAATACTGCTGGTAAAAGAAAGTCATTGGGAGGGAGAAGAAAAAAGAAAAAACACACACACACACGCACACACACACGCATGATTTTGATGATTACTAATCTAAAATTTTACACACGCTTGTACATAGCATCTACTTTAAGTAAAAGAGGCTACCCTTGATAATGTGGTTGGCTTCATCCAATCAGTTGAGGGCCCTAAGAACAAAAACTGAAGCTCCCCTGAGAAGAAAAAAACCTGCCTCAAGACTATGACATGGAAATCCCACCCAAATTTCCAGGCTGCCAGTTCGTCCTGCAGATTTTGGACTTGCCAGCTCCTGCAATCTCATGGGCCAACTTCCTAGTTTCTTTCTGTCTCTCTGTGTTTTTGTCTCTTTCTCTCCCACCTCCTGTTCGTTCTCTTTCCACCGCTTCCCCCTCTGGAGAATTCTGACTGATACAGATATTCAGGGCCTCATACACCATGCTTCTTCTATTGAATTTTTTTTTTTTGAGACAAAGTAGCACTCTGTCACCCAAGCTTCAGTGCATGGCTCACTGCAGCCTCAACCTCCCAGGAGCAAGCAGTCCTCCCATGTCGGTCTCCCAGGTAGCTGGTACTATAGACGTACGCCACGCCTGGTTAATTTTTTTTTTTGGTAGGGACAGGGTCTCACTAGGTTGACCAGGCTGGTCTTAAACTCCTGGACGCAGGTGATCCACCAGTCTCAGGCTCCCAAAGTGCTGGGATTACAGGCATGAGCCACTGTGCTGGGCGCACCATGCTTCTTAACCATTCTGGGGTCATAGATACATTGAGAAAATGATATAGGACTTGGGCCTTCACTCCTAAAAAGTGCACATCCATACATAATATTGTGTGCAAGCTGAGGGATCTGACACACAGGTTAAGAACCCTTGAGCCAGTGCTGATGAATCCCTAAACTCTACCCACCCTGACTGCTCCCTCAAGCTTCAGCCTACTTGGCATCTCATCTTGGCTGTTTTGCAGGACCTCAAACCCCAAAAACGAAACTCTTCATCTTTCTGCCCTGTTTCTCCTCTCCTGTTCCATTTGCCAAGGAATGACACCGTCACCCACCCAAGAGAGTGATTTGGGGTCATCCTTGCATTTTTCCCTTCCCCTCTCCACCCACATCTAAACAATCACCAAAACCTGTTGAATCCATCCCCCCTGCCAGGGCCAGCTTGAGGCCATGATTGCCTTCTTCCCTCCGATTACACTGTTGGTCTTCGAATTGGAATCTCTGCTTCCAGCCCTGCTCATGTTCAATCTCTTCCTCATTCAGGAGCCAACGTTGAATTTTAAAGTGAACATTAAAAACAGTTCCTGAATTATGACTCTTTCCTGATTAAAAACATCTTTAGTGTTTCCACCTTGCCCTCAGATATTGCCAGAGCCAGCATAGCTTGCAAGACTCTGCCTCTGCTTCTGTGAATCCATTGCTCATTCATTCCAGAAGCATTTCCTGAGCACCTTTGTGTGCTGGGCACTGTGTCAGATACTGGGAATATAGTGGAGAGTGGTCCCTGTCTTCAAAGTACTAGCTGCTTTATCTTGTATCTTCTGGCCATGCTGAGATAATTCCATTCCTTTCCTTTCTTATCCTGTCCTTTCCTTTCTCCTTTCTCCTTTCCCTTCTCCTTCCTTCCTTTCCTTTCTCCTTTGCCCTTCCCTTTCCTTCTCTTTCCCCTTCCCTTCCTTTCCCTTCCCCGCTTTCTCTTTCTTTCCTCCCTTCCTCCCTCCCTCCTTTCCTTTCCTTTTTCCTTCCTTTCCCCTCTCCTTTTTCCTTTCCCCTCCCTTTCCCCCTCTTTCCTTTCACCCTTCTTCCCTCTTTCCTTTCCTTCCCTCCCTCCATCTTTCCTTCCCTCCCTCCCTCCCTCTTTCTTTCCCTCCTTCCCTCCCTCCCTCTTTGTTTCTTTTTTTCTTTCCTTCTCTCTCTCTCTTTCTTTCCTTTTTTTTTTTTTTTTTTTGTGGAAATGGTGTCTTGCTCTGTTGCCCAGGCTGGAGTGCAGCAGTGTGGTCTCAGCTCACTGCAACCTCTGTCTCCTGGGCCCTAGCATTCTCCCACCCCAGCCTCCAGAGTAGCTGGGACTACAGTCACATGACACCAAGCATGGCTAATTTTTGTATTGTTTGTAGAGATGGGGTTTTGTCATGTTGCTCAGGCTGGTCTTGAACTCTTGAGCTCACACGATCCACCTGCCTCAGCCTCCCACAATGCTGGGATAACAGACTTGAGCCATGTTTAAAAATTAATATTTTAAAAATCATTTCTCTGATCGTTTCGAATTTTGATTCCTTATGTACTTTGCTTTTGTACTGAACTCTCTGTGTCCGTGTGAACTGGATAACAGTCACTGTGTCTAGAACATAGTTGGTGCTCAGAAATGTTTGTGGTGTTGAACGGAGGAGTGTGAAAATGAACATTCAAAATTAAGTGTTTCAAGGTCCACCTTTAGTTACAGATTCTTAAGAGCAACATCTGGTTTTGACTTTTAGAATGTGGTTTTTTATTCCCTTTTCACAGGAGGCTTTGAGTCTTGGAATGTTGCCTATAAAGGGATTTGGGATAATTAAAATTGATTTGCTGAATGGTTTTCATGATCATAACCAGATACATAGTGCCCAAGGACAGAAGAAGAAATTAGCTCTTGTTCGTGCCAGAGCCATTTACACGCAGAGATCTAAAGGAAAAAAATGATCACTTTAGATAAAATATGATGCATAAAAAGTCATAGAATAGAAATGCAAAGTAGCTTGGGTTTATGTTATGCTTGGGGAGAGAAAAGGAAAGCCCAAGATTAAGACTGTAAATGGATGGAGCATGTGGCTTGGAAAATGTCCTCTCTTCTCCCAACTATTACTGACACTTACTGTGTGCCTGGCACCGAATCAAGCCCTTACACACAGAATCACCTTTTATCCATACAAATCCCTGCTTGGTGGGAATTACCATTCCCATTTTACAACTGAGGACACTGAAATTCAGTCTGTTTGTGTAAGTGGCCCCCAACTTCCTGCAGTTACGAAGCAGCAGAGGCAGGATTTGAACCCTAGTCTCCCTGGTGTCAAAGCTGCTGTTCTGGGTTACAGTTTTAATTTCTTAAAACATGGTGCAAAAAGCCCAAAGGGTGAACTTCATACTAAGTCCCAGCAATCAGTCCGAGGCTCTTGAAATCCCTTCTTGCCAAGGTCAGCACGGGCTCCAAGGTCCAGGGAGGGCTGGGCTTGTTTTGTTGGGGTCAAAGGATCAATGGGAAGACTCCATATTGGTGGATGTGCAGGCGAAGTGCTCCAGCTCTGAGGACAAATCTTGTAAGAGAAAACCCGCTCCCAGTAAGAGAAACATTTCCCTTCCTCTGCCTCTTGGGTCGATGAGGGTTATGTATGTACCTGCATGCCTCAGGGAATATGTTTGCATGTGTATGTAAAGCCCGTGTGCTTCTGCATAAGAGGGTATGCCTGTCTCTCTGTGTCTCTATGTGTACTTCTGTGTGTATTTGGGCGTTGTACATTTTGTAGTCATTTATGCCTGTAGGGATGAAAGGAATAAATGAGATAAAGGGAAGAGGAAGGAGACTGTATTTACTTATAACTTAATATCTTTTTTTTTGAGGTGAAGTTTTGCTCTTGTTGCCCAGGTTGGAGTGCAATGGTGTGCTCTTGGCTCACTGCAACCTCCACCTCCCGGGTTCAAGCGATTCTCCTGCCTCAGCCTCCTGCGTAGCTGGCATTACAGGCACCTGCCATGACGCCCAGCTAATTTATTGTATTTTTAGTAGAGACGGGGTTTCACCATGTTGGTCAGGCTGGTCTTGAACTCCTGACCTCAGGTGATTCACCCACCTCGGCCTCCCAAAGTGCTGGGATTACAGGCTTGAGCCACCGCACCCGGCCTAACATAATTACTTTTATTTCTATTATACCTGGTTTCTTAGTCCTTCTGTTGCTATAGCAGAATACCACAGACTGGGTAATTTATGTGTGTGTATGTGTGTGAGTGCATGTGTGCACATACAGATGTGACTGCATGGATGTGCTTCCTATGAAGTATAAGTAGTCGGGTCTCTGTGTGTGCACTCACCTATATCCCTATGTGTCCGGGTGTGTGTGTGTGTGTGTGTGTGTGTGTGTAGAACCACTTGCAAGCAACAATGAGGAAGTATGTATATAGACAGCCTGATTTCCTGCCAAGCTGTTTAACAGATTTCAGAGAGTGTCTATTTACCTCTTATTGAAACTGCTCTGCAATTTCATTTTCCATTTGATCAAATGGATTTTGTTTATCTTCCATAAATCTCACTTTGGCAACTCCAGCTCTACTGATTCTCACATCTCGCATTGTTCTCAACTCTGTAGTGTCTCTTATGAGGCCTCATATTCTGCCTCAGCCTTCATGTGATGCCGGTTTCCTATTGGGCTGTGGTCCTGTTTCATTGACCTGGACACTGGGAAGCCTGGCTTTAGTAGCAATGTCCAGACCTGTCCCCTTAGCTTTTCTGAAATATACAGATGACCTTGGCTATTGGTAAATTTGGTGTTATCTTCGGCAGCATGATAAGAGGCGCATAGAAGGATGGATTTTGAATTAAATGGAGCTATTTTCAAATCTGGCTTTGGAACCTACCAGATGAGTGAACTCAGGCAAGTTCTTCTTTCTCTTTTTGTCATAGAATCAATCTCATGTAACAAAGAGAATTATAAATTCTCAGTTGAAAGAATAAAAATAATATCTTCAAAATATTGATTAGTTAGTGAGTGTGTCCAGTAGGTGTTGCGGCATAACAAACCATCTCAAAAGTTAATGGTTTAGAAACTATGAACCTTTTCTTTCCTGCTCATAATTCTTAGTGTTTGCAATTCAGGTGGGTTCTACTGGGTAGCTGTTCTATGCCTGGTGGGGCTTCCTCATGTGTCCATGGTCAGTTGAAGTTTGTATTGACGACCTTGCTTTTGGAGATTAGCTTGCTGTTAGCTGTGGTCTCTTTGTTCTAATGTACATGGTCTCTCAGCCTCCAGAAGGCCAGCCTGGGCTTGTCATCATGATTAAGGCAAAGGCCCAAGAGAGACAGTAGATGCCCGCAAAGCCTCTTAAGAGCTCAGCTTAGAGCTGTAACGCTATCAGTTCCACTATGTTCTATTTACCAAATCAAGTTAACCAGGCCATCTTAGGTGCAAATGGTGGGGAAACAGACTCTACTTTGTGATGGGAAGAAGCTGCAGATTCATAGTGGAAAGGATGTGGAAGCAGGGATGTCATTAATTGGAGCAATCAGTGCAATCATAGTACTGCAGTAGGCAGTCAGTGTTTTTTGAATTGCTTGGAACCTAGGAGGCATTTAGTGAATATTAATTAATGGTAGTTAGTGTAACCCGTATAAGTTAGGATATCTACGTGGTCCAGTCTCAGCACAGATTTGCATTAAAAGAAGGTGCCATGGCTTATGGGAGGCTGAGGCAGGAGAATTGCTTCAGTCCAGGAGTTCAAGACCAGCCTGGGGAACATAGCAGAACTGTGTCTCTATGAGAAAAATAAAAGCATAAAAGAAAATTAGCTGGTGTGGTGACATATGCTGTTAGTCTCAGCTACTTGGGAGGCTAAAGCAGGAGAATGACTTGAGAACAAGAGTTCCAGGAGTTTGAGGTTACAGTCAGCTATGGTACCACTGCACTCCAGCCTGGGTGACAAAGTGAGATCTTGCTAAAAAAAGAAAAAAAGAAATTGCATTACGGAAGAAAATTTAGTTGAAAGAAATTAAAACTTAGTCTCTCAATCATCTTACAAAATCTTAGCTCATCTCTCACCTCAAATCACTTCCTAAATCTTTGCAGTGGCTCCTGGGAAAAGGCCAACTCGTTTCTCCTTCTTCTCTCTTACTTTCCTAAACCCTGACACTCAGCCCAGAAAACTTTCCTGTCTCCCTTTCACTTCGTGTTTCCACCTTTGTTCTTTATTATATAAATCAACTTAGCCTTTCTGGATCTTTAGATTTCTTTCTACTTTGCCCTTTTAACACACACATAAAGGGGAACCTAAGAACTGACCCAGGAAAAAAGAATTTCTTTCTCTTTAAAAGGCCAAAAGGGAGTAAGAAGGGAAGAGGAAGGCACTGCACCTACTTATAACTTAATAGCATTTCTTCTATTTCTGTTATATCTGGTTTCTTAGTCTTTTTTGTGTTGCTCTAACAGAATGCCACAGCCTGGGTAATTTATAAACAGTAGAATTATATCTGGCTCATTGCTTTGAAGGCTGGGAAGTCCAAGAGCATGGCACTAGTATCTGGCAAGAGCCTTTGTGCTGTGTTGTCCCGTGGTGGAAGGTGGGAGGGCAAGAGAGGGCAAGAGCATGTGAACAAGGAGCTGAACTCACTTTTGTAAAAATCCACTCTCAAGATAATTAAACTTTTCTCCCAGCAACAACCTTAATCCATTCACGAGGGCAAAGGCTTCAAGACCTAATCCGCTCTTATTAGCCCCCACTTCCCAACACTGCAGCATCGAGGATGAAGCATCCAATGCGTGAATTTTGAGGGACAAATCTGAACTGTAACATTGGGGTATTGTTATGTTTAAAAGATCTCTTCTGCACTCTGCTTCAAACTATTGTTCCCACCTTTTCCCCTCTCCTAGCCTTATTTTGTCTTTTGAATGCAGAAAACTCTGCTAAAATGTCAGTTTCTTGGAATCTTTCATCAGGCCCCAAGAGAATATTCCTCAGAATGGTCAAAGAGGAGGTTAAGAAATGGAAAGGGCATTGGGTGATCTACCCAGGATGTAGGCATCCAATGAGGTCCATTTCCTTCAAACTCCTAGTCTTCCTTCTTCCCTCAACAGGAAGCCCCCACTTTGTTGAACCCCAAGACTTCAAGAACATAGCACCGAGTGTGAAAGATTAGTCCTAACTCTTTCCCTCGCTCGTCCCCACCACTTTCCATCCTAGCCTCATCTCTACATTGGTCTCTCTCACCTTCTCGTCTGCTCTATCATTAATTCATGGTCTTTGGTTTCACCATCTTTCATGTTCCTGGATCTCCACATCCAGGCTTATTCTTTTCCTTTCTTGTTTGGGAGGCATTCAAAATGCACACTGGTAACTCATTTCTTCAGAATGATGAGAAGAAAACATATCAGCTGCCTTCTCTGTGCCAGACACTATGCTACACACTTTGCTTGCATTAACCTTATTACATGACTACCTTACATACCTGTGAGGTGGACAACCATGACCCCTTCCATTTTACAGAAGAGAGGAGGTGATGCTGCCTGCCCAGGGTTATTTAGCTAGCACAGCTGAGATTCGAACCCAGCCCTGTGTTACTTCAAAGTTCATGCTTTAGAAACTACATCAAACTGTGTCTCCAACCTAGGGTGAACAACTCATCCTAGTTTTATGGGAGCTTTCCTGATTTTAAAACAGAAAGCCCTGCAGCTCAGGATATCACTCTATCCCTGGGAAGGTAGGGTAGTTGGCAACTCTGCCCCAACTTGAGCCTTCTTGTGTGAAGAGCCTGGGTAAACAGTCTCATCAGGGAGGTCTGGCTCAGCACTGAAGCCTCCTCCTGCTCCCCTGATCAGAAAAGGAGGGCTTCCAGATCCTCCACGTCTCCCGCCTCCTCTCCGGTTCCTGACACCTGTCTTATTGCCCGCTTCTTGCCTGTGCAGTCTTGTGTACCGTCAACATCTGGTTTGTTCCACTTTACAAATGCACGCTGTGCTGAAGGCTGCTACTGACACTGGGATTCTCTGCACCCACCCCAAAAGCTGAAGCCTCCTTAGGGTTCTCAGGTGATGTAACAAGGTAAGAATTCCATCTGTTTGCAGACCCTTAGGAAACCTACTGTCCTCTGAATGCCTCCCAGTAGCACCAGGGGAATAGGCAGTGCCTTTCTGCTTATGGAGACATGTTAAGTCCCTCCTAATACCTAGCCACCTAACCATCAGCATAAACAATGGAGGATTAGCAGGAAGGAGGAGAGGGTTGGGCATGATGGCTCACACCTGTAACCTAGAAATTTGGGAGGCTGAGGTGGAAGGATCGCTTGAGGCCAGGAGTTTGAGACCAGCCTGGGCAACATGGTGAGACCTTGTCTCTAAAATAAACAAATAAATAATTTTTTTGAGACAATGTCTTGCTCTGTTGCCCAGGCTGGTGTGCAGTGGTGTGATCTCGGCTCACTGCACCCTCTGCCTTCCGGATTCAAGTGATTCCCCTGCCTCAGCCTCCTGAGTAGCTGGGATTATAGGCACACGCCACTATAGCCAACTAATTTTTGTATTTTTAGTATAAACGGGGTCTCACTGTGTTTGTCAGGCTGATCTCAAACTCCTGACCTCAGATGATCCACCCGCCTCAGCCTCCCAAAGTGCTGGAATTACAGGCATGAGCCACCGTGCCTGGTCTATGAAAAATAATTTTAAAAATTAGCTGGGTATGGTGGCATGTGCCTGTAGCCCCAGCTCTTCAGGAGGCTGAGGCAGCAAGATCACTTGAGCCTGGAAGTTTGAAACTGCAAGTGAACTATGATCGTGCCACTGTACTTCAGTCTGGGTGACACAACCAGACACTGTCCCTAAAAAAAAAAGGAGGAGGAAGCAAATATTCAGATGATCCCCTCCACCCCCAAAACAAACTCTGTCTCAAAAAAAAAAAAAAGATTTTGTCCTTAAAAATCTTATTTCATTCTTAAACACTTTGGGATTTTAAAAATAGCATTCCCCTGATTATTCTCACTTAAAGACTTCCATTTAGATCAAGGAACTTCAAATGTCCAGGCATCAGAAATACTGCTCAAAACTGTATATTTTCACCTCCAACATGCAGCATAGATGTCTGTCTCATAAAAAGAGGAATGCCAGATATCCCCAAGTGTGGAGTTAACCAGTAAAAAATCACAAATACATTGGACAGGCAGACCTAGACAGGTTTGCTACATAACCAGAGAGATCACTGAATTTACTCGGTTCCAAATGAGCAGCTCCCCTTTTAAGCTTCTTCAAGCTTGGCATCTGTGGGACTTTGTAAATACCCAGCAGAGTTCAGGGGAAGTGGTCTTGAATTGTTTAACAGCCATAGCGATTACTTTTTTGTATACACGACATTCTTACCTTATCCATCTGGGAGAACAACAGGTGGAGCAACTAAAAGTAAAATTATTTGAGTGCTTGAGTGGTTCCAAGTTGAATATTAAACAGAAATCCTCAGTGCCCCACATTTCTGTAGATTGGTGTGCATTTGTGATTTACAACAGAAGTCAAATCAATAATCACCCAGAGAAACAAATTAGCAGTTAACAGTTTTATACTTAGCCAAGTGTGCTGAGCTCTCCAAGGATGTAGAAATGAAAGATTCCCTCAGTCCTCTGTGCATGCCCCAAAGAACATCTAAAAGCTCACTAAGGTTAACACCAGAATAAAAAAGATCTTTGGCAATTGTGATATTGTGAGAATTTCCATTAGATAAAGATGATGGGATTTGTAAAGTACTTCTTGGTTGTTATCAGGTCCATGCTGGGAAAATGATGGAAAAAAAACAATAAAAATGTTTTTTAATATTAGTGGGAAATAATATAGAGAAGAAAGAAAATCCCCCACTAATGAGAAACAATCTAATTTCTGGAAATGGCCATTGTGATGGATAGGTTTTCCATAATGTCAATTATTAGTATGATTGATTAATCTTGGGATGGCCAACAAGAATGAAGAGAGGTGTCTGGTCACAAATTCTAGGGAATGGGAGATTGTTAGGACGTCATTTTATGCCTTTTTAAGCATCTCAGCTTCTCTGATCTCACTTTGTAGATTCTATGAGTTGAAGGAAAGGAGAGAAAGGTCATGTGTCTTTTCTCTTAGGACACAGTCCAGTCCAGGTATCTGAGTGATCACCCCTGTCTCTGTGACTCCTGCAATGGTGATGTCTTATGGGGTTTCTAGTTGTAGTTTGGTGCCACCAGAATTTGGAGGCAAAAAAAATATGGTGTTGGTCCAAGGTGGACATCTGTCAAATGAGTAGTTTGAAAGATGGACTTGGGGGCTGAGATACTGTGTCTGTTATGGATGTTGAGACAGAGAATCATGCAATCTAGATTTTGGGAAGAGTGGAAAACGTCATTTCCTCCCACAACTGCAGGGAGCCGTGGGATGGAGCAATTGAAATCATGTGCTGGACAACCTCGAGTTACTCCTCCAAGCCACCAGGTGTCACTGGTGTGCCAAGGCGGCAACAAATCCAAGTTTTCCTGGTGGTTGGGGACCCTGGAAACCAGTAATCCTGTTAGTTCTCCAGCCTGGTTGCCCATCAGAATTCCTTGGAAAATTTAAATAATAATTATTGGAAATTACTTCGGACCCACTGAATCAATCAAGGCCCAGAAATAAGTATCTAAAAAAATTCCTCTATCAAAATAGTCATTACCTGGGATGTATGTGCAGGGGGATTGTCACTGTATATTATATCTCTACTTAAATAAATGTCCTAGGTGATTCTGTAGCTGCACCAGGTATTTGGAAAAATGGAACTAATGTCTTTAACAACAAAGAAGACTAATTTTCCAAGAGTCGAGGGACTTGCTTAATGCCACCCAACACAGAGCCAAGCCTAGAGGCTGGGCACCTCAACTCAGGTGGGGGGCCCTTCCCTCTAGACAGGGCTGCAGCTCCTAAAGTAGTTCTGGAAACTTCTGGGAAGGTTTGTACCCTCCCTTGCACTCCCCCTCCCTGCCCCTACCAAGCCCAGAAGACATACCAACAGAGGAACTGGTTTATTTGGCAGAATATAATCTTCTTATCCTCTCTGATAGCTCTTTTCCCACCTCATTCTCTAAAGCTCCCACACGCAGAGATCTGATCCCCCCCTCCTCCAGGTGAGTGGTCT
This sequence comes from Plecturocebus donacophilus, assembly GCA_004027715.1. Classification (NCBI taxonomy): domain Eukaryota; kingdom Metazoa; phylum Chordata; class Mammalia; order Primates; family Pitheciidae; genus Plecturocebus; species Plecturocebus donacophilus. The sequence goes on from PVKP010000777.1 coordinate 58,101, forward strand.
CCATGGGCAATTGGACAAAGCAGAATGGTCCACACTCTGCCACAGCTAATGGGTTAATGTGTAACATTTATTGAGCATCTAGTACATGCCAGGCACTTGCCCATCCATTTGAATGTCACATCAACATTCTGAGGACTAGGAATTATTATTTCCACTTTCCAAATGAAGAAACAGGCTCAGAGGGTGAAGAAACTCAATCAAGAGCACAAAGCTCAGAAGTACAGAGATTCAAGCCCAGATCTCCCCTCCTCCACCCCACCTTCAAATGATTCTCCTGCCTCAGCCTTCCGAGTAGTTGGAACTACAGGCATGTACCATCATACCCGGCTAAGTTTTGTATTTTTAGTAGAGATGTGGTTTCACCGTGTTGGCCAGGCTGGTCTCGAACTCCTGACCTCAAGTGACCTACCTACCTTGGCCTCCCAAAGTGCTGGGATTACAGGTGTGAGCCCCCACACCTGGCCTCAAGCCAGGGCTTTTGGGCTTCAAAGCCGTATTATTTCATCTGCTTATACGGGGTCCCCATAACTCTCCCATCACATCCAAAGAATTTATGTGATTCTCGCCTAGTTTAGAAACGAATCCACTGTCTACGTTAAAAACAAAAAAAGTCTGTGAGTGTCTTTTTCAGATGAAAGTAAGCTCCAGAGATACTCATACTTTATAAAATTTCCAAAAATATTGAGGTTTGAAGGAAATAAACTATACAGCAAACTTAGTGCACAAATCATCACTTTTTGCTTATGGACCTCAAAGAACTTTTAAATCGGAGAATTCTTACCTAGGAGTAGGCCTTGGCTAGGTCGGCATTAGTGTTGATGAAGTCTTTCATGTTGTTGACGTTCCAGACATTTTCCCGAGTATGGAGGTCAAGTTCAGGCATATGTAATCAGCTGATAAAAGACATGTGTGCACAGCCACATGGGAAATTTATGAATATTATCGAATAACGATGTAGAGTATAATTAAGGTTGAGCTATTAAGTACTAATTAATTAAGCTGTCAGATTTTAATCAAGGAATTGATTGTTTCTGTATAAAGCTCCAATGGTTCTGCCTCTGTGGAAAGCTCTGGAACCCCGATTTGCAAAGATTAACATATTAAAGGGCCACACTTCAGCTATTATGTCCTCTGCAAGAGGCAATGAGCTTTTCTGCTTCCTGGAGATTGTGGATCCAACAAATTTCTGATTCGTACAGAAAGCCACAAAGGTAGGTGAGTGCTCTTGGATAGGGCCAGACCCAAAGGTTATACTTAGGGTGGTCATTATTCAGATTGTTTTTGTTTTTTTGTTTTTTTTGAGATGGAGTCTTGCTCTGTTACCCAGGCTGGAGTGCAATGGTGTGATCTCGGCTCACTGCAACCTTCTGCCTCCGGGGTTCAAGTGATTCCCCTGCCTTACTGCTGAGTAGCTGACATTACAGGTGTTTGCCACCATGCCCAGCTAATTTTTTATATTTTTAGTAGAGACAGGGTTTCATCATGTTGGCCAGCCTGGTCTCAAACTCCTGACCTCATAATCTGCCCACTTCCACCTCCCAAAGTGCTGGGATTATAGGCTCGAGCCACCATGCCCAGCCATTATTAAGATTTTTTAAAAAACAATTTTTTGAGTACCTATTCTGTGCTTGAAAATACATTGTCTCACCTTATCCTCAAAGCAACCCACTTTACAGAAGAGGAAACTGAGGTTTAAAGAAGTGTTGAAACCTTCTCACTGCCTGTAAGTGAGGCCAAATGTCTTCAAGGGAGGAGAAGTGGGTTTGAGTTTGTTTTCAACCTCTCTTTGCTTTTGATGATGGTAGCTCTTGTCAAACTCTTTGCTTTTGCCAATTTTAGCTCTTTCTGCTTTTGATGGAACTGAACTCTCTTTGCTTTTGACGATTGTAGCTCTTTTATTTTGATTTTTATTTCATTTTGCATCACTACTTCCTCTATTGCCAGTCTGCCTTCCCATTGCATGAAGGTTGCCTATCTCATGAAAAACGCATTCATTTTTGGAGTCATACAGATCAGGGCTTAAATTCTGACTCTGCTAGTTGCTCGTATCAGAGTTTGAATATGTTGTTTTCATTTTCCTGAACTTGGCTTTCTCATCTGTGAAATGGGAGCAAAGCTACCACCTTGCAGAGGATTAAATGACGTAACAGCCTCGTTGTATTGAGCACTTTCTATCCTTCAGGTATGGTTCTAGACACATTGTATTCATCAGTTCATTTAATCCTCACAGTACAGCTGTGCTGCCCAGTGGAACTTTCTGCAGTGATGAAAATATTCTATAGCTGCCCTGTACAATGTGGTTTTCATGAGCCAAGCATAGCTATGCACTTGAAATGTGACTTGTGTGACTGAGGGACAGAATTTCTGGTTTTCTTTAATTCATAATGAATAAAAAAATTTAAATAGCCATATTTGGGTGTTGGCTACTGTATTAGATGGTACAGTTTAAAGATGTTCTATTCTTTTGTTTTCTGAGATGGAGTTTCGCTCTTGTTGCCCAGGCCGGAGTGCAATGGCGTGATCTTAGCCCACTGCAGCCTCTGCTTCCCGGGTTCGAGCAATTCTCCTGCCTCAGCCTCCCAAGTAGCTCGGATTACAGGTGCCTGCCACCATGTCCAGCTAATTTTTTGTAATTTTAGTAGGGATGGAGTTTCACTATGTTGGCCAGGCTGGTCTCGAATTCATGGCCTCAGGTGATCTGCCCCCCTCAGCCTCCCAAAGTGCTGTTACCTGTGTGAGACACCGTGTCTGGCCAGAGATGTTCTGTTCTTAACCTCATGTTATAGACCAGGGCTCAGAGAAACCGTATGACTTGCCTATAGTCCTGCAACTTGTATGTGGCAGAGTTGGAATTTGAGGGCAGTTGAGCTGACTCCTTAACTGATGTACCATGGCACTTCTAAGGAGTCAGGGTTTATGGAAGCAGGGACTTTGCAGCTCAAGTTTATGACCTGGTGTTGATGTGTGGGGCTTCCTGCCTTGTACCTTGAGCATTCCAGCCCATCAGAAAGGCCACTGGGTCTCATACGGACAGTGCGCCTTGGCCAATCTCATCTGCCCTGGAGGAGTCATCTGTTTATATGCAGGGGATGAAATGGACTTGGATGGTGGGCTGGCTGAGAGGGCCTTGCAAAGGGTGGAGATTGATTACATGATCTGTGTTGGCTGCTTGCCGAGAGTGGTTCCGTGCTTTGGCACTTGGTCAGTTGAAGAAGAGAGCTGGTATTGAGTGAAGGTTAGTTGTGTGCTAGGTTCCACATGGAGCTTTTTTTATGGCTGCATAGTATTCCATGGTGTATATGTGCCACATTTTCTTTATTCAGTCTATCGTTGATGGGCATTTGGGTTGGTTCCAAGTCCTTGCTATTGTGAATAGTACCACAGTAGACGTAGGTGTGCATGTGTCCTTATAACACAATGATACATAATCCTTTGGGTACATACCCAGTAATGGGATTGATGGGTCAAATGGAATTTCTATTTCTAGGTCCTTGAGGAATCGCCACACTGTCTTCCACAATGCTTGAACTAATTTACACTCCCACCAACAGTGTGAAAGCGTTCCTATTTCTCCACATCGTCTCCACGTGGAACTCTTTACATGAATGATCTCATTTGGCACCGTAAGTTAAGTGCTGTCACTGACCTTCTGGAGACGGGGAAATCGAAGCTCCGAGAGGCTAAATGAACTGTCCCTGATCACCCAACATCCCTCTCGTGAAGCATAAGGTCTTGGTGGGGCAGGCCTTTGGGATCCATCTCCGTGGGCTTGAGAGCAGCAAGAGGAAACTGGGGTTTTGCACAATTTGCCCTCAGCAGCTGTGAACAGGGTGGGAGAAGGGAGGTGATGAGCTAAGGAGGAATATGAACAAAAGGGAGCAACACAAAAGAAAGCCATTATCATCATCATCATCATCATCATTATGCCGGTTCTCCTGGTCCTCTTCCTGGAATCCCTGTGACTCCCCCACACCCAACACAATGGCCCTTCCTGGAGACATCTGGAACCACAGCATCCATCATCCTCAGAGTAATCATTAGAAAAGAACAGCAGTTATCTTTAGAGCCAATGGAAGCCAAACCACCAACACTTAAGGAAATGTGTCTGCATTTAATACTTTGTTTCTTTAGTAGAGCAGTAAGAATGCCAAGATTTACACATTTCGAGATTCCTAATGGAATCGTGTAAGTGGAAAATGCGAGCTCTGGGAATCTTTGGAAAAACGGGCAAGCGGTTTGTCAATGTCAGGTTGCCGAACTGGCTTCCTTCCAGGACAGCTTGGTGGCTGCACTAGTGAGCCTCCTGCACTGGGGCGTGTCTGTGCCGGCTGATTTTCTTTTGGGACGGCACTCTTCTCCTGCAGGAAAACGCAAAGAAACAAATGAAAACAAAACAGTCTTTTTGGCTATTGGGAGGTGGTACATGTGAGCCTTCTGTCCCTGCCCTGTCTGACTGTCAGGTGTGTAGTTTTCTGAGATTTTGAAATGCTGGGCAAAGAATCAAGGCCTTGGTGCTTGAATCCTGACTCTGCTATGTTCTAGCTGTGTGACCTTGAATGAGTTACTAAACCTCTCTGAGACTTGATGCCTAATTCTTTTAGAATGGAGAGCACTGTTTAAGAATTGTAACTGGTAGAATTCTATTTTTCCTCTAAGAAGATATATTTGTTTTAACCCTTGGGATCTGTGGATGTGACTTTGTTTGGAAACAGGGTTTTTGCAGATGTAATTAAGGGGAAATTATACTGAAGGAGGGTGGGCCCTTAACCCAGTATGACTGGCGCCCTTGTAGGAGGAGAAGAGACACAGACACATGGGGAGAGGCAGCCATGTGCAATGGAGGAAGAGATTGGAGTGATGCTTCCACAAGCCACAGAACATCTGGGGCTACCAGATGCTGGAAGAGATAAGAAGACTCTTCTCCTGACACAGAATCAACCCAAATGCCTATGAATGATGAACTCGATAAAGAAAATGTGGCACATATACACCATGGAATACTATGCAGCCATAAAAAGGAACAAGATCATGTTCTTTGCAGGGACATGGATGAAGCTGGAAGCCATTATTGTCAGCAAACTAACACAGGAACAGAAAAGCAAACACTGCATATTCTCACTTATAATTGGGAGCTGAACAATGAGAACACATGGACACAGGGAGGGGAACAAGACACACTGGGGCCTGTTGGCGGGGGTGTTGGGGTGGAGGGGAAGAGCATCAGAAAAAATAGCTAATGCATGCTGAGCTTAATACGTAGGTGATGGGCTGATAGGTGCAGCAGACCACAGGGCATGTGCTTACCTATGTAACGAACCTGCACATTCTGCACATATACCCCAGAACTTAATCAAATCGAATCAATAAAATAAAAAGAAGACGCCTCTCCTGGAGGCTTCAGAGGGAATATGGCTCTGCTGTCACCCGATTTAAGGCTTCTCTTCTCCAGAACTGTGAGAGTAAATTTCAGGTGTTTTAAGACACCCCGTTTGTGGTACTTTGCTATGGCATTGTTAGGAAATGAATACAAGAGTGGATGACTTTAAGGAGTCAAAGGACCTATTACAGTGCCTGGCAAGAGTAGATGTCCAGGAAATATAGGTTTTTTTCTTCCTTCCTAGTTTTTGGGGTCCTGCAATGTGAATGAAGAGAGACAGCAGTTTAAATCACACTCTAGAGTGAGCCTGCTGAGGCTTGTATTCTAGCTCCATCACTTGCTTTGTGACTTTAGGTAGCTGTTAGACCCTTGTTGTCTCAGTTCCAAGAAAGAGAAAAGCTGCCCCTTCTATCCAGGAGCTGGCCTGGTACTATTGACAAGGGCTTGGAGTTGCTAGGAGCTGGCTTGGCACTCACAGGTAGACCCTGGTGTTCTGTTAAGCATAAACAGTTTCGCAGAACACCAACCTCCAGAAAGGGCACTCTGTGACAATGATAGGTCAAGATGAAAACAAGATCACTTTGTAATCATGTCCATGCACAAGCCAAACATGAGCACTGATTGTTCAAACCACAAAAATGACCAAACAATCCCTTATCTTGGCTAATGGGAGTAACCTCTGTTTCTTTACCAGTCACAGCTTTACCTGTATCTCATTCCTCACACCCTCTAAAGGAGATTTATCAAAATAGAGTTACTCCTACTTCATGACAGTATCTAGTCCATCCCTAGGACGGAAGCTTTCAGAACTCTGAGTCACAAAGGGTGGAAGAACAAGGAAGCAGGGCTCAGAGCAGCACACCACAGAGTGTCACTTTTGTAAATAGCAGGTTTTCATGAAAAAGTCATGCAAATACTGCTTTTTCCTCCGTAATATATTTGCATTTGTGATAACATAAATACATGTTTTACAATTTTTACCATTGGCTGGGCACAGTGCCTTATGCCTGTAATTCCAGCACTTTGGGAGGCTGATTCCTGGATCACTTGAGGCCAGGAGTTTGAGACCAGCCTGGACAACATGGTGAAACCCCATCTCTACTTTAAATTTAAAAAAAAAAATTATCTGGGCACGGTGGCTCACCCCTGTAGTCCCAGCTACTCAGGGGACGAGGCACACAAATCGCTTGAACCTGGGAGGCAGAGGTTGCAGTGAGCCAAGATCACGCCACTGCACTCCAGCCTGGGTGACAGAGTGAGATTCTGCCCCCCAAAAATAAAAATAAATAAATAAATAGTCTACCATTGAGGAAAACTGACAACACAAGAAGATGTGTCTCTTTTCCCCACTGTCTAGGGACTCCAAAGCCATAGTACAGCCTGGGGGTCTTCTACACTCAGCCCTTTGCTTCCTCTCCCACCTTGTGTCAGGAATATTCTCTGGTCCATACACGCCAAGCAAGAATGGCAAGTAACATGTTTACTATGGGCCAGCTAAGCATTTAACACGCATTTTCTTCTTTATTCAAACTACAAGGAGTGCCTTCACAATAGACATGAACTTTTTTGCCTTTGAGCTTGAAAGTCCTCCATGTTTCCTTTCTCAATCACTCCTACTCATCCCTCAAAACCCAGTTCAGACAAACTGTCCTCAGTCAAGCAGTTAAGAGCATTAACCCTGAATCCAGCTGTCTACCTCGGTTTGCATCCTCCTCTGCCTCTTGCTATGTGTTCTTGAGCAGGTTGCTTCACTTCTCTGTGTATCAGTTTCATTTTTAAAAATGGGATGATGATAATATTTCCCTCACAGCGTTGAGGATTAAATGAGATAATGAGGGTGCGTGAAATAGTACTTGGCACATAATTGGTGCTCAGTGAGTGTTAACTATTATTATTATTATTTTACTTTCTTTGACCTCCCCCCATCACAATCTTATCATACCTGCTGGGAACTGGGTGTCACAGGTATTTCTGGATTTATTAGGAGGTGTTCATAAGTGTTTGTGGAAAGAATGAATATGATATACGTATGTAGTAGCCACACTTTGTAGGACTGGTTGCTAAACTCAGCAAACAAACAAAACAACCCAACTCCAAACAAATTTCTGAATTCTGTGTGAACAGAATTAAGAACCAAAACAGGAAATTCTGTTATGGTTTCTTGGGCAGATTGAGGTTCTGGATAGTATTTGGGGGCTTTTAAGAACTCAGGCTAGTAAGGGATCTTAGCTGATGATAAGGAAGGAAATCAGGCCGGGGAACTCCGCCCTGGGCAGCTCTGCAATGGCTGGCCCTGGAGCTGTCAGAACTCCAGAAGTCCAGGTTCATTAGTTCTGCCTGCCGAGCAGTGATGACAGCAGTAGGAATAATAATCTCTCATATTTACAGAGGGCTTTACTTGTTCTCATTTCCACCCTCTCTTGCTCTGTGCAGCCATTGCAGGATGGAGTTTATATTATTACATCTCTGCCCTGGCTGGTTGTCTGACTTGGCCAACCCTCTTCACATGTTTGAGCCTCATTTTCCTAATTTATAAAATGGAGGCTAATACTACTTATCTTATGGGTTGTTGTAAAAAGTGAGGTTTAGATCAGAAGAGGCGTAGAGTTGGTGGTGGGCTGTTAAATCAGCTCTTTGAAACAAAAGCCCTGATGTGTAGGGTTTGTCAATTTCCAAGGTATATACCCTCCTACCGTGGTGGAGTCCAAGCAGCCAATGTCACATCGCTGGGTAGATTTGGGAAGAGACATGTGCCATCTACTTTTCTGTGCAGCTGTGAGCTGTCTCCAGCACATTCTGTTAAACCTGTTACACTAACTCTGCTTTATTAGTCAGTGGCTTCCCAACACGGTGTTGAGAAAGATCCTGAGGCTGTGTCTGGGAACAGAGGAAGGGAGTAATTAAATTCATTGTGGCTGTCTGCCATGGGTGATGGAGGAGAAGAGGGCACATATATGTAGGGACTTAATATCCCTGGATTTATGAGACTGTATGCAAAGGTCCTTTCAGGGTTTGACACCCAGTAGATGTTCAACCAATGTACAGGTTGCACCTTCGAAAGGAGACAAAGATCACTTCTTGTTTTTCTTACTGTGACACTTGCTGAACACATAGGAAGCAGTTTAGTGCTACAGAAGCGCAAGGCAGTGTAGTATAAAGGACAAAGGCTGGGCTTTAGCAGCAAGCTGACCTGTGCTGGTATTCTAGCCCATTAGTTATGCGACCTTGGGAAAAACAGCTCATCCTCTCTGAGCCTCAGTTTTCTCACCTGCAAAAAGGAGGCATTATTGGGAAGATTGAATATTACACACATTACAGTGAAGTGTGGGACCTATTGCTGATGTGTTTTGTAAGTGGCGGTTTCCTTTTTCCTGTTAGCTTTGAAGCTGCAAGTGGATTGTTGACCCGCGGCCAACTCAGTGCCATAAACCCTGAAAATCCTGGGAATGATTTCCGAGGAGCAGTGAAACTCAAAATCACTCACACAACTTCTTGTCCCACTTAAAAATTTCGCTGAGTTATTCTTTTCCTTTTGCAAATAGAAACAAGAATAGAATGGAAAAAAGTGCTACCTACCAAACTCTGCAGGTAAATATCCCTAAGTGGTTCAAGGCCAGGAATGACCTTCAGAGACAGACAGGGCAGTTTTGTTTTTGCCACATGCCAGGTTCATCATGATCCTTAGAAAAAGCAGGTTCCCAGAGAAATGCTGAGACAGTCTGTCTCCGTATTGCTGTGATTCATGCAAAGCATCACATATAATTAGGTCCTGACATACAGACCCAAGTTTTTTAATTATGGAGTTCCTGCCTGTCTTGCAGAGGATCTTTGGTCACTGTGTACTGATGAGTGCTACCTTTTGTTTTATTTCCTTTGTGGATGACAAGACGAATTGTTCTCCACAATTTAGCTCCTTTTTATTTGGAAAATGTAGGCAGGAACTTGAGCTCAAGTAGAGGAGCAAATTTCTCCATGAAACAGACTGTTGGGAGGGCAGAGAGGGGCAGGCAATGAACGGTGCAAGATTCTAGCGTGCAAATGCCGAGTAGCCCTCACTGTCAACTCTGTGTGTCTTTAGAGAAGTCACTTAGCTGCTCTGGTTATGATGAGGACTTTCTCCTTGGTTGATTTGATCAAGGGGTCTATGGTTGTACCTTTGGGATGCTAATGCACACAGAAATCACACGGGTGATTGAGACTCGTGATTCAGACTCTGGTGATAGTTGACGCGGGCCAATAGTCCACTTGCAGCTTCAAAGTGAAAAGGGGAGAGGAAACCGCCCATTTAAAAAACACACCAGCAATAGGTCCCACGCTTCTTTTTAACACGTGTGATATTCAGTCTCTCCAATAATGTCTCCTTTTTGCAGGTAAGAAAACTGAGGATCAGCCCAGGTATTTAACAAGGCGGTGTCCTGCTAAACGCAAGATTCTAAGTAAATTGGTCTAAGGTGAGGACTGAGACTCAGCATTTCTGTCTAACAAGTACCTGGCTGATGCCAATGCTGCTGGTTTCTGACCCAGTCCCTATTTTGAGTCGTCAAAAGGAGCATGAAAGCAGTTTGGACAGTTATTATACCCTGTAAGGTGTTTTATATGGAAAACACAAACGTGGAAATTTACCAGCTGCCCAGCTAGATGATGCTTACTACATACCTTGGAAGTACTCAACGATGTACTAGGATTGGAGGCAGTGACCTGGATTGTAACTCACTGATATCTCTGGGCAGTAAAGGGAATAGACAGTAACAGTATTGGCCCCACAAAGACCTGAGTTGGAACCCTGGCTCTGCTCCTCTATGGATGTGTGATCATAAGCAAGTCAGCTCTCCTGTCTTGGCCTCAGTGTCTGTGTCTGTTACATGGGTATGATGTATCATTCCAGGGTGGGTTGAGAGGTTAAGCAAGATAACAAGTGTAGTGGCTGTCTTGGTGCCTGGCTCATGGTGGACCCCCTTTCAGTACATGTCACAGGTGCACACTGCATGAGAGTCCTCACCCTCTGTAACCCTGGTTCCTCGGGTCAGGGCTCAAAGGGGAGGGGTGATGGCATCTCCAAGGCAGCCTTCAGCTCTCACAGCCTTGGTCCAGGATGGAGTGATCTGACTCTCCAGGGACCCTGCAGGCTATTCCTCCCAAGTCAGCAGAAAGGGCTGCAGTGAGGACAGCCCAGGCCTATCCCGAATCTCATTATCCACCCCAACATGCCTGCCAGCTGCCAGCAGGCTCCAGGACCAGCAATGCTTACACCAAGACCAGTAGCCTTTGAGATTCCTGAGTCAGAAAGACCTAGACCTCAAACTTCATTCAAAAGCCTTGGTTTTATCATCTGTAAAAGGAGGTTAGTCCTCTCTGCCTTGTAGAATCATGTGGGGATCAGAGAGGATCATGATGAAAATCAGAGCAGCTCCCTCCTTCCATACTCAGCACTGGGCTCAGAGCTTTGCATGGAGCATTTGAGTCTAGGCCTCAAACCCTCACAAGCACTAGTCTCATTAAACTGCCCAGTTCATAATTGAGTGAGCTGAAGCTCAGAGAGTTTAAGTGACATGCCTGAGGGCACACAGCTGGCAAACGGCAGAGCCAGGATTTGAATTTAGAAGCCTAACTCTTGGGAGTTTCAAAATCCAGCAGCTAGGCACTACTGGCTCCCAACATTTCCCCCCCCCAACCAGAATCTAACATGGGAGTGACAGGCAGGGCTGGGTACTAGCACCACTGCTTGATGTGGGTATGAATACATGAAAAGGCATCTCTTTTTGATGACTTTGTGTCTGGGTCCTCTGGGCTTATTGTTACATGATCTCTCTAGCACATTTCCATCAAACATCATGGTTGCGTGATCATAAGCAAGTCAGCTCACATGTCTTGGTCTTGCTTTTCCCATGACTTAAATGGAATGATGTCACCCTCCCTTGATGGTCAGAGGGTTAGTAATGTGATGGATGCAAAGGACCTGCTGGTCAAGGTATTATGTAGATAGCTGAAGATGCTCAGTGTATGTCTGTGTTCCCTGTGCCTCCCCTCCACTGGACCCTGACTCTCTAAACTCTCTTTCCCTATATGTGTCTAAGATAGTCTGGGCATAGAAGGGGCTCAGCATTTGGAAGGTGTCATAGTATTTGAGCAGCAAGACCTCAATGCCCAGGTGTCTCCCGTCCTGAATGTAGCCTGTGTTGTCAGGGAGAAAGATTCAGGGGCCCTGTCAATCTTTCTAGCAGGAAAGAAAAAAGTCTTTAAGACAGCAGGAGCATGGGCAGGACAGGCGGGATGATGCGCAGCTGCAGAAGCCAGCTCGCTCTGCAGCCAGGCTGCGAGGCAGCCGCTACAGCTTCATTATGTTAAGGAGGCCTGGCTTCCTAGAGTGCCGCTGAGCATTGCAGCAAGTCATGACTACCAAAGTTGTCAGGGAGAGGGGCTTGTTTCCCCCAGTGCACCTGTCTCAGCAGCTCAAGACTGACCACTACGGTTGTGCCTTTGCTCTAGGCACATGGCCTCTGAAACACCCTCAGGAACCCCCAGGCGGGAAATATACAATATCCATGCCTCTGGGAGTTGGATGAGGGTGCATTAGACCAGCATGTGGAGCAGCTGGGGTGCAGAAAAGAGAACAAAGACTTGGAGACTGACTCCAAGTGCCTTAAAGCTATCTGGCCTTAGCTTTCTCACTTGCAAAATGGGATCAAACACTTTGATTCAGAGAGGCAGTGTAATAGAAGGCAAGAGCCTGGCAAGTCTGAATTTGTGTCTTGGCTCAGCCACTTAGAAGTTGTACACTCTTGGGAAAGTTCGTTTACCTTTCTGAACCTCAGTTGTTTTTCTGTAAAAAGGGTGCTAATGATGATACCTAGACCTCATAGAGTTATTAGGCAGATTAAAATAATGTGTGTGAAATGCTTAGCCTATTGCATGGCAAAATGAATATTTCTTTTTTGAAATGAAAATAAGAATTTTTCTTCTTATTCATGAAGTAGTTCATTTATTCCTTCCAGGTGCTGGGAAGAGGCTGGGAATGCAAAAGCAAAAACAAGAGTTGAACAGATATTTCAAGAGTTGTTGGTAGAATTAGCTGAGAAAATGCATGTGAAGGACCTGGCTCCTCTGCTCAGTAAGCCCTAAGGGTTAGTTGAAGCAAGTTCCTGTGTGCTCATCCATTCCTACCCCCTGACAAACTAATAACAATAACAAAAGATCTGTGCCAGGCATTGTTAGAAATGTTAATTCACTTAATGTTATGATATAAAAAGTGTTGATTATTATCCTCATTTTGTAGATGAGGAAACTGAGTCACAGGGAAGTTAAGTAACTTGCCCAAGATTACACAGCTGTTGGATAGTGAAGCCAGGATTATAAAGCATGTCGTCTGGTTCCCAGATCCTTGCTTTTCACTGCTCCACCAGACAGCTTCTTAGGATGGCAGGCTGGGCTCTTGACCTTGCTTTCCATGCCCATCTCCTATCCACTGGCTACAAGAGATGCCTTCTCAAACTTGAGTCAGCTAAGCTCAGCTCAATTCAGCTCAGCTAAGCTCAGCTCAGTCAACTCAACTGAACTCAGCTCAACTCAAGTGAATTCAGGTCAGCTCAGCTCAGTTCAGCTCAGGTAAGCCCAACTCAACTGAACTGAATGGAAGTCAGCTCAGCTCAGCTCAGCTCAGCTCAGCTCAACTCAACTCATAAACCCAGCTCAGTTCAACTTAGCTCAGCTCAGCTCAGCTTAGCTGAACTCAACTAACTTCAGCTCAACTCAGCTGAGCTCAACTAAGTCTAGCTCAACACAACTTGGTTTAACTGAACTCAACTCAGCCCAGTTCAGTTGGGCCCAACTTGACCCAATTCGGCTCAACTCAATTCAAGCAAAACATGCACCTAGGGGATCCTAAGATGTGAGTGACTACAATGAATGATGAAAAACTTGGAGTCTCTATTACACGCTTGTTTCATTCCCATTGCCCTGATGAGAGAGTCTCCTCTCCCTCTTTCATGTGAAATAATACCGACATTATGTGAGTACATTGCTGTACAGTTTACAAAGCACTTTTACATATGTAGCTTATTTATAACTATGTTTTCTAAGCCAAGCCAGCTTGAAAGTAAAAAATGGGAGGGATTATATGCAGGACAATTAATAATAATACCACTAGTAACTGGGCAGCTACTATATGCCAGGCACAGTGCTAGGTACTTAAAGAGGATAATCTTGTTTAATATGGCAACTTGGGAAGTGAGATTATTCTGGGCATTTTACAGATGAAACAACTGAAGTGTGGAGAGGCCAAGTAGCTTTTCCCAGTCACAAAGCTATAGGGGGTGGAATGGTCAACTTCCAAAGGCCAAATCTTTCTGCAGTTCCACCCTACTCCCAAGGGCTCACCACTATCTAGGGAAACCAGTCTCCTTGTCTCTTTGAGAAATTGGGGCTTAAAAGACAAAGGATGACATGAGTTATGTCTTTCCATTACTTGTGAGACAAGAGCTAAAGGAACTGTAAGCTCCATGCCAACTGGAGGCAGATTTCCTGTCTCCAGGGAAAAATAAGGATTTTGAAAGACTGACCTTCTGGAACGCCCACTTTATGAACCTAGTTTGAATTCACTCCTTACTTAAACATTTTCTTGCTGAGCTGACACAGTACCTGCAACCTTCCATTCTTGCTAGTGGATGCCTTAGCATCTGGGCTGGAAGAACCATTGCAGTGCGTCTACCTCAACCTCCTTGTTTTCAGATGTGCAAACCGTGGCCACAAGAGACGAATCCTTAGAGCAAGGTAGATGAGAGACCAGAGCTCAGGTCTCTAGTGTTTGCTGGGTTTAATTAAGTCAAAAGCCTGAAAAGGAAGGAGGATTGAAATTTGGCTCTTAAAAATGAACATCAATCACATTATTGATCCTTTCTTCTTTTTCCTTTTTGTGTTTGGGATCCCTGGACTATGCTTGCTGCAGGCTTCACTCAGAATAAAAACCATGTTAATTAAAACGCCAACTTAGATCAAAAAGGAGATCTTGTTTTAGAAAGGGTGGAACCCATCAAATGAGCTTGGGAATGGTGTTCCGCTGAGGTGGGGCTCTATCAAATTAAAAGGGAGATGGTTTTTGCTGAGAATGGATGTTCAAGAGCCCATTCATTTGTTCCCTTTTGTCTAGATTCAAATTCTCTTTTCTGCTACTTTGAGGTGTTCTCTCTGAGAAGTTCTATGGCTTAGTGGCTTGGAGGAAAGCCATTTCAGTGTCAGGTTAATCACTTCCTCACTATTGATGATGTAACCTTGGCCGTGGCTCTTAACTTCACCGGGCCTCATTTTCCTCATTTGTTAAATAAGGATAGTAATTCTCAACATGCTGGGGTTTCAGAAGGATTAAATGAGTATGCAAGAGCTGGCATTACTCAACAGATGGTTTCTTATTATTACTATTATAATCACTATTGTGGAGGGGGAATGTCTCAGTCCATCAGTCCATTCAGGCTGCTATAACAGAACACTACAGACTGAGTAGCTGATAAATAACAGAAGTTTATTTTTCACAGTTCTGGAGGCTGGGAAGTCCAAGATCAAGGTAGATTCAGTGTCTGGTGAGGTCCCACTTTCTGGCTCATAGTGCCATCTTGCTTTGCCCTTACATGATTGAAGGGGCAAAAGATTTAGCCTGTTTTCTAAGGACACTAATCTCATTCATGAGGGCTCCACCCTCATGATGTAATCACCACCCACCTCCAAACAACCTCCCACTAAGAATTAGGTTTCAAAATAGGAATTTCGGTGTGACACAGAAATTTAGTCCATTGCAGGGAGCACCTTGAGCTGTAGAGCAACTTGATGGTTAAAGAACAGGCTTTACTGTTGGAGGATATTCTTGATTAGTTACCTCCTGTCTCTCAAATTATGATACATGCTTTCTTTGCTGGATACCAAACACTGTTGTGGAATTTCAGGCCCCATAGTGCCTTAACTGGAGTCATAGTTATCAGAGAGCAGGGATGAAATGATGCCATATGCATAAAGCAGCTGCTGCAGACATTCTTTCACTGTGCAGCACACTTTTTCCTGTGGCCACTCTGTAGCTAGAAAGTAGGAACTCTACTTTCTGCTGTTTTCAGAGGTTAGAGCTCTTTCAGCTCTTGGCTCATGGGTGATGAGCAGTCCTCTCTATGGTGAACCCAATCATGTCTCTTTATGTTTGCTCGGCTATTCTGATCATGCATAGAAGTTACAGATTTAGTATGTGGCTAGAGGAATTGGCTTTAGAGCCAGACGGAGCTCAGTTTGCATTCTAGCTCTCCAGCCCCACCTGTGTAATTTTGGTTACTATGTAACCTCTCACAGCCCATTTTCTCTGTAATAAAATGTGGTAGAGTAGTCCTGTCTTCCCTACAGCAATGTCAAAAAGAATAAATAAAATTAATTTCGGACAAGTGTTTAGTTTAGGGCCCATATGTTAGCTGTTTTATGTATATATACAAAGAAACTCTATTTTTAACTATTATTTCATCTATATTGATGAAATTCTCTAAGATAAAACACAAAGAGCTCACTAACAAGGTGTCCAAAGTAAAATACCTCATTCTCCATTTGCCTTGGGGACAAAGGGCAAAAAGAGCTCACTTTGCCATTTTCCTCATTCAATAAAGAAGTTTCAAGTCAGCCAACTTTTTCAGATAGGATGGTTAGTATCATTAGTATGAGAAACCTGCAAAGAATACATGTCAGTCCCCTTCCTTGGCTGGTGTTTGAGACTTCCCATGACCTGGCTTTCACCTCTCTTTTGGACTCCTTTTCCTCTGCTCCTATTCATAAGTATGTAGGGTTAGTTTGGTGAATGGCTTCACACTTTGCCACCTCGATGCCTTGGACCATGTTGCCGCTTCCCTCAGGAAAATTGTTCCTCATCTCTTCAATCGTAAATGCAAACAGACCCATCCTTATTTTCTCTGTGTCTTGCCTTCTCCCACATAGGGAACATTGGTTATATTGGCCTTGCTAAATAATCATCTCACTAGTTTTGGCAACACTCCTCCCCAGTGAGGTAAGGATGAGATTGGCTCTGATCTCCAGCTTACTGGGGTAGGCTCAATCAGAGCTTTCCATTCCTGTAGCAGCAGGAAAGGGGAAGAGTGGAATGAGGAAAAGGGGACACTGCTCACTGGAGTCAACTCCTTTTAAGGAGCCTTCCTGTAAGTCCCTCTCTGCCCTTATCCGTTTACATCTCATTGGTCAGAATGTGCTCAATCAGAGCTTTCCATTCCTGTAGCAGAAGGAAAGGGGAAGAGTGGAATGAGAAAAAGGGGACACTTCTCACTGGAGTCACTCCTTTTAAGGAGACTTCCCATAAGTCCCTTTCTGCCTTTATCCACTTACATCTCATTGGTCAGAATGTGGTTATGTGGCCATGCCTGGCAAAGGAGTCTGGGAAATGTAGTCTTTTAGCTGAGTGGTAAATGTCGTTTTCCATACTAGCAAATAAGAGGACATCAAGTAGGCACTAGTGTTTATACCACTGTCCACTTGAACTCACCCACCACATAAATAGACAGGGCAGTGATAAAGGTTGGGTAGAGAGCTTAGTTTGAGAACAAAGCACTGAACTTGAGTGCTGATATGCCTTTCTTAGTCTAGTCTTCTTTGGAAACCAGAAATCAGCCTGGCTTGAGGAAAGCCCCCTGGAGTGAGTGTTTTGACCCAGATTCTCATCTTTGCTTTGCCCTCTATGACCTTAGGAGCAGGGGACTGAATGGTGTCTGTTCAGTTTCCTCCATCCCTCTGTGGTTCTCATAGAAGCACCCTGCCTATTCTGGTCCCAAGCCACGCATGTTTCTGTTGTTACTAAGCTTCTTACCACTGTCTTTGGCTCCTTCTTATAAATGTTTAAAAATATTCACTTGACGCACAGTGGTATTATAGACTCTCTCATTTCCTAAATGAAAAGCGGCTCATGCATTATTCAAGAAAAATATTGTGTTATTGAACAAAGGATGGGTACACTCATCCCTTATTATGCATTCCAGTCTTTGCTACCTTATTAATAGATGTGTTCTGTGAGAATTTTACTGATGGGGTTTATAAACAAAGGCAGAGATCAAACACTAATGTGTTGAGATGGCATGATTAAGAGATTATCATAGAATCATCAACTTGCATGCCTGGGAGGTCTATAGTCTACTCAACTCTTGGGCTCCTTCTACCTATTCTTACCACATGGAAGCTCAGCCTTGGCTTGAACACTTCCAGTTGTGGGAATCTCACTACTCCCAAATTCACCTTTGTGCAGTTTGAGTATAAGTAGGTTTGTCTCAAGTTGGACTGAAATC
Organism: Plecturocebus donacophilus; assembly: GCA_004027715.1. NCBI lineage: Eukaryota > Metazoa > Chordata > Mammalia > Primates > Pitheciidae > Plecturocebus > Plecturocebus donacophilus. The sequence goes on from PVKP010000777.1 coordinate 75,780, forward strand.
TCTTTCCTTGTGGTCTTTACCCATTGGATTTAGTTTTTACATGGAAAAAATTCTGTTATTTTTCTCCCTGAAACCCTTTAGTTATATAAAGATGATGACTGTTGAAATCCACCGGTGTCATTTTTTGAAAGGTCAAAAATCTTCTAACTTTTCAGCCATTTTCTATGACAAAAAAGGAGAGTTCATTGGACCTAACAAACATCAAAGAGCTTTCCCTTTATGCTCCAGATATGGTGACGAGCATGTTTATGGCTTATAACACTTTGCAATTAAACAAAGATTTATAGGGTATTCAACTAGCAGGATTCAAAATTCCATACCTTTCCAGTCCTGTCTCCCACCACTCTGCCTCTCACCCTCTTTCTTCAGAGTTTCTGAGCTTGCTTGCTTGCTTGCTTGCTTTTTCTTTCTTTCTTTCCTCTGTCACCCAGGCTGGAGTGTACTGGCACCATCTTGTCTCACTGCAACCCCTGCCTCCCAGGTTCAAGCTATTCTCCTGCCTCAGCCTACCAAGGACCACAGGCACGTGCCACCATGCCTGGCTAATTTTTGTGTTTTAGTAGAGATGGGATTTCACCATGTTGGCCAGGCTGGCTTTGAACTCCTGACCTCAGGTGATCCACTTGAGATTTTCTGAATTTTCTATTCTTCGAACACACCAAGATCCTTCCTGCCTCAGGGCCTTTGCACATGCCATCCTTGCTGCCTGGGATGCTTTCCCAAGCCTTCATAACTGCTGCTACTTCTCACCATGCAGCTCTCAATGCACATGACACCTCTTCAGAGGAGCCTGCCTACATTTCTATCTAAATTAGGCCCTCAGTCCCACTTCTGCTCCATTACCCTCTGGCTTAGTCCATTAGGGCTGTTATAACATATACCATAGACCAGTGGTTTATAAACAACAGAAGTTTATTTCTCACGGTTCTGGAGGCTGGGAAGTCCAAGATCAAGGAGCCAGAAGATATGTTGTCTGGTGAGGGTCCACGTCCTGGTTCATAGTGAGTGCCTTTTTGCTTTGCCCTCACACCACAAAAGTGAGGAGGGAGATCTCTAGGGTCTCTTTTGCATGAGCACTAATGCTACTCACGAGGGCTTCACCCTCATGATCTAATTACCTGCCAAGTGTCTCACCTCCTAATATTATCACATCAGGGATTAGGTTTTCAACATATGAATTCTTTTGCGGGGGGACCATAACACTCTCCATTTCATTACACTGTTTAATTTTTCTGTAGCATTTCATGAAATAAGTCAATTCAACAAATATTTACTGAGCACCTACTACATGCCAGTACAGTAATTGTTGTAGGCACTTGGGCTACATTAGTGAACAAAGCAATGATTCTTGCCTTCATGGAGCTTACATTCTCACAGGAGAAACAGAAAATATACAATACATATATGAATAAATTACCTGGTAGTTTAAAAGGAGTGAGTTATGGAGAGGGAAAATAGGGAAGGCAAGGTTAGGGAATTGTGAGTACAGGTGGGGCAAGGTTGTGCATTGAATAGGGAGGCTGGAGAGATCTCTTTAGGAGATGAGATTTGAGCAAGGACAATTTCATTACATACAATTATTTTTTAAATTGGTTTATATACTGATTTTTTTGCACCCCTGCCCCTCCCAACCAACCTCAATGTAAGATCTATAAGGCAGGGACCTTGTCTGCCTTGTTTTCCATCTGTATCCAGAGTCTGGCACACTGTAGACTCTCAATAAGTCAATTCAACAAATATTTATTGAGCATCTACTAAGTGACAGCAAAGTAATTGTTCTAGACACTTGGACTACAGCAATGAACAAAACAATGATTCTTGCCTTCGTGGAGCTTACATTCTCACAGGAGAGACAGAAAATATATAATATACTCAATGGGATGTTGGTTGAATGACTGTCCAGTACCTAAATGATAAGATAGGAGGCAGTAGCAGAGATTTTGGTCCTAGGTATACTATAAAATCCATGCACTTGGCACCTGCATGCTTTACTCCTCCCTGTGAATGCTCCTTTTAGGTCTTACCTCCCTCTTTCCTCTCTCATAGAAGAGTGAAATCACACCTGTTTCTGGCAACACATCCCATGATTATGACTAGGTAGAACAAGTGCTATCATCCCCATTCTGCAGATGAAGAACCCAAGGCTCAGAGAAGTTCAAGGCTGTACAGCTCTAGTGACAGAGGGTGGGTTTGAACCAGGGTCATTGCCACTGACAGGAAGGCCAGCAGCCACCTGCAAGCCCCATCTCTCACTGAGTTTTCTGCCCCATCCTAGGACCAGAGCTTCCCTGAGCAGCAGGGAGGATGCACCCTGCCCAGGAGAGCTGACCGTTCCTCTGCTCCCTCCACTCATGTTCTGAGATGGAATTTCCCCAAGAGTGAGCTTGCGGCTTCAAAGCTCTCTCTGAACCAATTCAGCTAAGGCAAATCTGACTGAGCCTGATGAGTTCTCTTAAACAGGACCAAATAAATAGGCAGGGAGCTTTGAATAATTGGCTTTTGCTTCTCAAAGCCAATTGTTACCAAAATGAATCCTTCATTCTGCCTCTTTCAAGACAACTAAATTGTCTTTCCAGGCTCAGGAGAAAGATTAACTCTTTGACTTCCAGTTGTTTTCAGGGCAGCCAATACTTCCTTGCCTTGCTGCAGAATTGTAAGATTCAAAAGTACTTTCATAGAAAATATATGATTTCAGTCCAGGCATTACAATATATTGAGAACATTTCTGGAAACTGAGTATCCATGGGTGCATTCATTTCTAATAACAGCAAACTTAACTGCAAAGGACATTAAAATACAGGGAACTGCCTGACTCATAGAACTGAAATGTTTGGAGGAAGAACAAGCTTGAGGTGCAGAGTATCATTCTTACGGCTTTATTTTCCTCCTAATTTTTCAGTTACTCCTCTTTATTTTGCAAGTCAGATTCATTCTCAAACTAGCTTCTGTCATGACTACGGTATGGTTACAATAAATTGCTTCTTGCTTTCTCACTCATGTCCAAGGCCAGAATGAGCAATTTTGCTTTCACATTCAAGGAAGGGTCTTGAGATTCACCTGGGTGGTACCTGTGTCAATCATGTGCCCAAATCTGAACGGGAAACTGGGCTGGGGACTCAAAGAAGCTGATTGCCTTAAGCCAGTCAGAGCTCACTCTTGCTGCAGGCCTGGGCATCTATTTCCCTTAAAGCATATTGGTTGTATTAGGAGGGGAAAGATGAAGGGATGGATGTGGGAAGGCAGCCAGAATGTATTTGCTACAGACTCACTTTAGGGTAAGAACAACTGAGGACTGAGTGACTTATTAAAGGGCATTTGGCTCTTCAATAGTGGATCAGGGGCCAGAACCCAGACGGACATTTCTGTATTCAGAGCTCTTTCTAAATATCAGATTCTCTTCGCCCTTTGCCTGTGTTGAATTTGAGATCCTCTTTTCATTGAAGGCTGGGCAGCTATCAGCAGAGGAAGATATTAGGGGTGAGAGAAGGTCTTCTTCTTGTCTTGCTGATGTGAGAAATTCTACATAATTACCTTCTTTTGGGTTGCAGTATTGCTCATTCATTCAAAACAAATATTCATTGAGCTGGAAACATTGGCTGGCCTGGGCCATCCGAAAACCTGTCTTTTAATCAGAAGTCTTTTAATTGCAAGTAATAGAAACCTGCTCAAGCTAGTTTGGGCAAATAAAAGAGGGGAATTTATTCTAAGGGTACAGGATACTCTATCCCATCTACTAATCTCTCACAGATTATAGAATAATTTTATATGACCAAATGTTTAATAACAATGCACGTATTCCTTACTGGACATTTTGATTGATACTTGAGACCTCTGCAGCCTGTTTGGTAGTTCACATTTGTCTTCTTGAGTGAATACTCTGTTACTATTATTATATCTGGATTTAGGGAACTTCATATAAAATCTAGCCCCATTTGCATGCACTTCCATATAGCTGATTTAGGCTTAATTAGATGGACATGTTCAAGAAAAGTTAAGGGACTGAACAGTTTCTCAGGAGGAAAACAAGAGATGAATCAGAAAACTGGATGGCGAACTCTGCTCATTACGAGGCTTGGATACTGAGTGGCTGCAACCTCAGCAGCATGCCCATGTTATACAGAGCTTGCATTCTGATTTCAGTCCCACAGGTGCAAGCAAAGACCACTCCAGGCTTACAGGAAGTGTATTGCTTTTATAAAGTTTTCTCAGCTCACTCGCAAGTGTGAGCTGGGACCATGAAAAAATTTTTGGGGCATTCAAGTCTTCAGACACTGTCAAAAGAGGATGAGGTGATGTCTCTCTCTTCATGTAGACCCTGAATGACTTTCTTCTGGGAAAGGTAAGGGAGTCACTTTCCCATACATCTGGATCTGATCATCTTGAATCATCCTTTCCAGCTCATGGACTTCATAATGGTCTCCTCTTTTCAAAAGGTGGGGAGACCAACACCTAGGTAACCCAATGAGTAAGCAGGTAGCTTTCCCCAAGAATGAATTAATTCTTCCTTTTTTCTCCCAGTGAATTCTGTAGAGCTCTTCTGCTCAAACTGTGCAGCATCAGAATCAGTTGGGAACTTCCTAGAAATGTAGACTGCTAAGTCCCATTCTAGACCCCAAATCAGACACTGTATTTTAGTAAGAATTCCCTGGGCCATTTCCATGCACATTAAAGGTTGAGAAGCACTGCTGTAGAAACTGCTCCTCCATCCTCCACGTTGCACTTATGTGATTGCTTCTTCGTGTCTGGGAGAAGGGTCAAGGTCATGTCTACTCGCCTGTACATCTCCATCTCCTATGTAGTGCCGTGTGTCTAGGTGGCACTCAATAGCCACTTGATGACTAGATGAATCGAGAAAATAAGGTTCTCTGCTTGTCAGGGCAAGTACAGTCCTAGTGGGAGAATGCTGGGGTCAGGAGGAAAGAGAAAGGTCACTAAGCAGTTTTGTTGCATCCAATATTTCTTCAGCATCCAATTTGTATGAGGTGGTTTACCTACATTATACAACTTACTCCCTTCAAAACTTTCCCAGGTAGGGGTCAGTTCTATCATGTTACAGATGAACAAGTGGTGAAACTGCAATTTTTCTTTTTTTAGACAGTCTTACTCTATTGCTCAGGCTGGAGTGCAGTGTTGCAATGTCAGCTCACTGCAACCTCTGCCTTCCTGGTTCAAGCGATTCTCATGCCTTAGCCTCCCAAGTAGATGGGATTACAGGTGTGCACCACCACACCAGCTGATTTTTTGTATTTTTCACCGTGTTAGCCAGGCTAGTCTTGAACTCCTAGCCTCAAGTGATCTATCCACCTTGGCCTCCCAAAGTGCTGGGATTGTACGTGTGAGCCACCATGCCTGGCTGCAACTGCAGTTTGAACCCAGCATGGTTGTTTTGCTTTCCTTCTACACTGGCACTCCATGTTTGTGTGAGCGTGGGTTTGCCACCTCAGCTTCCTGAACTGACTCTGCAGCAGAGGCTTTGTTGCTATGCTCATATCCCCCTTCCTCTCACACTCACTGTTCCTGCCAACCGCTTCTGTCTGCAAGGAGCCTGTGACTCTGCCTGAGTGCTTCTGCTGGCTCTAGGAACATGCCTGTCCCACGCACAAGCAAGCTAAAGTGCCAGGGAGTTAACACCCCCAGGAACAGCCTTCAACCAACAGCAAATGGGAGTTGACGAGTAAATGCCCCATGGGTGGGATAACTGGGCGCATGCCCTACACCACCTCCCAGATTCCCTCTTGGGATGAAGCACCTGGGAGCTCACAATGGTGACCTGTTCATTGGTTTTCTTCCCTTCCCTGTGTCACTTCCTTATTCCCCTTCTTGTGCTTCCTGGGATCTCCTGGTAAATACATTTTTTGTGTTCAAGTCCTTATTGTAGGGTCTTCTAGGAAACCAAATCAAAGAGAGCCATCTGTAAAATAAAAACTGCAGCCAATGTGTTCTGATTGTCTGACATTGGGATGAGCCTCTGTGTGTGTTACCTCCTTCAGTCTTCGCAGCAGTGGTCCAGATGAGGAAAATGAGGCCCAGATAGGCAAAGGAATCTGATGAAGCTTGTACATGGTAGAGTCAGGGTTTGGATCTATGTCTGTCTGATGTCAAACCCCATGGTCCTGAAATACTTGCCCTCCGTGTTCATTTGGATTATTGGCTGTATTAGTCCATTTTCATACTGCTGATAAAGATATACCTGTGACTGGGTAATTTATAAAGAAAAAGAGGTTTAATGGACTCACAGTTCCACGTGGCTGGGGAGACCTCGCAATCATGGTGGAAGGTGGAAGGCACGTCTTAAACGGCAGCAGCCAAGAGAGAATGAGAGCCAAGTAAAAGAGGAAACCCTTTATAAAACCATCAGATCTCATGAGACTTATTCACTACCACTAGAACAGTATGGGGGAAACTATCCCCATGATTCAATTATATCCTACTGGTTTTCTCCCTGCAACCCATGGGAATTATGGGAACTACAATTCAAGATGAGATTTGGGTAGGGACACAGCCAAGCTATATCATTACCTGAAATCCTGAATGTGAAGGCTTTTTTTTGAAAAAAAATGAGAAATTGTCATCGTTATGTTTTTAGAATGGACTAATTTTGTCAAAGTCTTTCTTGCCAAAGGGGTTAGGACAAGTCAACCGTGGCTGGGTTTGCAAGGGCTCTGATAGGATATTGGAGTGTCCTCAAGTTAGGATTCAATGAGAGCAGAAGGAAACGGAAAAGTGCCAAGTCTAGGGATGAGAGATACCTTGCCAGGGGAATAGGATGAGGATGAATAGATGCAAGGACAAGCTGGAACATGCAGAAATGATCTGGGTCCCTCTTGAGACAGTCCATGTATGTGTGGTGCTTGGGATTGAGGAATAGCAAATGACTGTAATAGACAAACCCGTAGAAGTAGGAAGAGAAATTATATGTCACCATAGCAGTCAAAGATGACCACCTGACATCCACATAAATAAATTCTAGGTGGCAGAATGGCACACAGCTTTTATCTTACATGCCACTCTCACTGACTGACAGTGGGTCCCGGAGCCCTTTTTGGAGGGCAATTTTGAGGCTTCCTCCCACCTTAGAGCAAAAGAGAGTCATGATTGATTAGTGATGTCTGCTTGGGGCACAGGAGTGAAGAGTGTTGGTGCACATGCCACCTGGAGGAACAGACTGAATTCCAAATATGAGTCAGAAGAATTCTCTGAGTCAGGACTGAAGCAATGTTTACATTTCAAGTAGGCGTTTACTTTCGAAAAGGATGATTTCCCTTTGAAGACAGCTTATCTTTAATTTGAACATATGTGGCAAACCTAGGCAATATGCAAAATTACAGCTTGATTATAACTCCCTAGGGGCAAGGAAGAGAAGAACTGGCAATTCACTGAGTGGAATACACATGGAAGAAGAACCCCGGGCTTCCATCTTTTGGTAGAGGTGCCCTCTGTGTTGGATAGGCTGTGATGATGCTCAGTTTTATCATAACCTTTTCTGAGTCTGATTTCCACCTCTGGGAACTCAGGCTTCTTGGTCTCATCTAAGCAGCAGTGACATGCTCTGATGGTTGGAGTTTTGTTTTCTTAACTTACTGCAGATGGAAGAGGGAGGCAGGGAGCCCCACACAGGTCACAGTGAATGGGTGCATCTGCCTGTGAGCATTGCTGAACACAAACTATTAATAATGCAGCCACTTCTGCCCTTGTGTTTGGAGCTCGTGTAAAATTTGCTGAATCACAGAACTTACCAGTGTTCAATGCAGACCTGTGTGGCAAAAGGATTCAGACACACTTTGAGTTCAACCCATAATTTGTATCCTTGATTTCAAAATGCCCTTGGGAATCACCTTTTATCTCATGAGGTAGTGTGAAATTCTCTTCAGATTTCCAGTGGAAATTCAGTTTTAATTTGCTTTCATTAACAAAGTGCCCAGATTACTTAGGTGAAGTCCCATGGAGTGAACTTGTCATGAAATTATATTAGGACAAATTCTGTTCGTGTTTAATTAATAATTGCCAGATTAAATGGTTTAACAATGTACAGTCAGATTCTATAGTGAGAAGTGGCTTCTAAAATGGGCTGTGCATTCAGGGGATTAATAGAGGGAGGAGAGACATCATTCTCTTAGTATAAAAGGAAGGTTTGGAAGCTCAGTTAGGTGGAGTACTCCTAGAGAAAAAGGGAGAAAAGGAGATTTTTGGGGATTAGTAGTTTGGAATTTAATGAAATAGAGAGGATTGATGCTGAGGCTAGGATGGGTGAGGTAGAATGCCAGGATTGATTAGCTATGTCTGCATTGGGTAAGGGAGGAGAGGAAATAGCACACACACATATGTGCCATCCCTTCTCCAGGAGAAAGCTGTTTCGAAACACAGGGCCGTAGAGCAGACATTAACTGTCCTGGAAGTGAGAGAGAATTGGACAAAGTCCATTCTGATGCCATTACTGGAGGAGAACTTTTGATTTAGACATTGGCAGACTCCAGAAAAAGCTTGCCTCTCCACCCTCTTCTGTTTCCTAAGAGGATGAGCCAAAGATACTGTTTAGGAGCTGATGCAAATGAGATTTTCAGGCAGAGGAGTGACAAGTGAGAGAAAAGCAAATGTCTCCTTTTGGCACTGGGGAATAACTAGTAGGACTATAAAAGAAATTGTTTTGTGGAGCCATGACAAGAATGGTGCTCGATTTTCCTTGGAATTTCCACTTATTCCAGAGCTATGCAGTGGAAAGTGTTCACTCAGCTTTAAAAAGGGATTCAAATGCCGAGTCCATCAGGTATTACCTAACTATGCTTAGATAGGTCATTTGAACCTTCTGAGTATTATTTTCTTCATATGAAAATTAAGACTAAAAATACAAAACCTATTTAACACACAAGATTGTGCCAGAAGTGGACTATTAATGTCTCCCATTTGGAATCAACATGTGCAACTGTGACTAACATACCGTCAGGCACGTAGTACATGTTCAATAATATGAATTCAGAAAGGAAAAATCCATTTAGGTTTAGACTGTCCTGGTGTTTGCTCGATCTTTTGCTTCTACCCTTAAGGTTCTGGGACCCTTCATTTTGGAGATCATGCCTTCCAAAATGTTTTCAGAGAAAAGAAAGAAAGTTCCAGATTCTGGTGGCTTTGGTGGCTTTATCACCTCTGTGAATTCAAGAGATGCTGCAGGAAAAAGCAATGTGGTTGTTTAAGCTCATCCCAAGTGAAAGGACTCGGCCAGCCCGTCTAGAGGATTGAATCCCTTTCTTGATGAATGTCCTGGATGCTGGAGTTTTATCTACTTCATTTTCTGCAACTGGGGAGGGGAGCTAGGGACACTCTCTGCCCAGATCTTTATGCAGCTTCAGGGTGAGAATTGCCAGATGATTTCTGACCATCTTGTTCTTTGAGGAGCTAAGCTCTATGTCTCATTTTTATGGTTCTGGAGTCATGCAATCCTTACAAACCCAAGGGGCATGAGTTCTCTATCAGAGCCATAAAGACTACAGGAAGGATGTAACTAGGGGATTGGCAAGACAGTCCTTACTGCTAGCAGAAGGAAAGTCTACTCATGTCTGAATCTACAATCCTTTCTGCCTTAAGGTGATTCACAAATTTTTAGCAGTGGATGGGTGGAGAATTCAAGGGTTTCTGCTTATGTTTTTACTGCTCTTCATTCTGGCTAAATATAGTTGAGCCTCTGTGATAGTAGTACATCTAAATAGCAGATTTTTCTGCTATTACTATGCCCCAGATCAACCCATCATTACTCTGTCCTTGGCCCTAACTGTGCAGACATCAGGTCTGCCAGGGTCCTTCCTCACTTTGGAATTTAAACCACAGTCATTCTTTCTTATTTATTTTTCCATGAATGGATCAAGGCTAACATCAGCTGCTGCCTCTTGCTTCTCCCCTTGCACACTGAGAAGGTCGAAGTCCACGTCCAGAGTCAAGCATCACTGAGCTTTTGTGTTGGGAGTATTTGAATGTCTTGCCCACGGAGAAAGGAAGGCCCTGCTCTTTGGGTCTCTTTGAGAGCACTGAGACACGAAGCCCTGGAGGCATTTCCTCATGGGCAATCAAGGGAGAAGCGAAAGCCGATTTTTCTGTTTTCTGACAGCAGCCTTTGCTTTCCTTCTCCCTCTGGGGAAATTAGCTTGCTGACATGGACAGAGGGAAAATAAACAAGCCTAACCTGAAATATGCATTAGAGATGAGCTATTTTTAGAGATTCCCAAGATTGAAAATGGCTGAAGGCTGACCACTTCCCATCTTGCCTGAATTAACTTTCTGAGGTTTTCTGGGGAGAGTGAGGGGCCTGGACACGTCAGGACACTTAGCTGAGACTGGCATTGATTTGTGGATCTGAGCAAAGGAATTATGGCCACAAAGCATCTATTCCTCTTAGAGACTAGCTCAGAGATGAGATGGAAGCTGTGCCAGGATGGGTACATGGGTTTGGAATTCAAGGGGGAGCCTGGGGCTTCCCTGCTATGATGAATGGTGGTCCATTTTCTTTGTGGTAATTTGTTGCATTAGCAATTAAGAAATTGTGTTTTCTCCTAAGTAACAAAAAAGTTTGAGTGCAGAGAGAGGAATGGAGGAGTCTGCTTCATGGGCATGAGTTTCCTTTTGGAGTGATGACAACATACTAATGGCTATTGAATTGCTCACTTTAAAACGGTTAAGAGAAAAAATAAAAGAAAGAAAAAAGGAGGACCTGTAACAGGACCATCCAGTGGTCCTTATGCACTGAAGGCACGTTTGCATCACTGGGGAGCTTTAAAAATACTGATGCTGAGCCCCGCCCGCAGAGATTCTGAGTTCATGGGTAAATTTTAAAGGCTCCTCAGTAGATTCCTACCTGCAGCAAGGTTAAGAATTGTTGAATAAGCTGGGCTTGGTGGCTCATGCCTGTAATCCTACCACTTTGGGAGGCCGAGGTGGGAGGATCACCTGAGCTCAGGAGTTCAAGAGCTGCTTGGGCAACATAGTGAGACTTTGTCTCTCCAAAATTAAAAAAAAAAAAAAAAAAATCATTGAATAATCTCAAAATTCCTGCAAACTCTGCTTCTATGTGTCGTGAGAATTTGTCGATTCATTTTTTCTCCCATAGCATTTTTAATCTTTTTTAATTGTGGAGTAAAACCCTGACTTTTGTTTTGTTTTGTTTTGAAGATGGAGTCTGTCTTCGCCGCCCAGGATAGAGTGCAGTGGTGCCATCTCAGCTCACTGCAATCTCTGCCTCCCTGGTTCAAGCAATTCCCCTGCCTCACCCTCCTGAGTAGCTGGGATTACAGGTGCCCACCACCATGCCCAGCTAATTTTTTTCATATTTTTAGTAGAGAAGGGGTTTCACCATGTTGGCCAGCCTGGTCTTGAACTCTTGACCTCAGGCAATCCTCCCACATAGGCCTCCCAAAGTACTGGGATTACAAGTGTGAGTCACTGTGCCTGACCCCAACTTTTTTTTCTTTTTTTATTTTTTGGCTAAAAATATTCCAGGCAAGGGCTTTTAGGAAGGTTAGTTTTTAAAGTGGGAGTGGTAAGAGGAGAGTTTCCAGGAAACTTTGAATTCACCCCTGTCTCCTGTGATCCAGCCTCTCTCAGCTACAGGAAAAGGCCTTTCCCAGCAGCATGCTTGGTCTCAGCACATTCAATGTGTAAAATTACATGTGCAGCATTTAACAGGTAAAGGTACTTAACCTAAGTGGATTCAATTCAATTCAGTTCAGGACCTACCCTACTGTGTGCTGGGTGTTGTATTAGACCATTTTAAAGAGAGGGGAGGCAACATGAATCAGACTTCAGTCCAGGACCTCACCACTAAATTGCAGAAGACAGAATGTTATAAAGAAAACAGTCATGCTCCTGCCAATTGTTAACCTGGAAAAAGGACCTACTGTGTGCTGTGCCCTTAACATGGCAATTGTTTTATTCCTTTTTTTTTAATTTGAGACAGAGTCTTCCTCTGTTGCTCTGTTGCCCAGGCTGGAGTGCAGTGGCGCATTCTCGGCTTACTGCAACCTCTGCCTCGCAGGTAAAAGTGATTCTCGTGCCTCATCCTCCCAAATAACTGGGATTACAGGCACCTGCCACCACACCCAGCTAATTTTTGTACTTTTAGTAGAGACGAAGTTTCAGCATGTTGACCAGGCTCTTCTCGAGCTCCTGAGCTCAAGTGATCCCGCCCGTCTTGGCCTCCCAAAGTGTATGTGAGCCACTGCACCTGGTGCAATTATTTTATTCCTATTTTATAGAGAAGGACACTGAGTCACAGCAGGTCAAGTCACCTGCTTTGAGCCTCATGGCTGAGAAGTGGTCGAGCCAGAGCTGCAGCTCCTGACCACTGTGCTTGACTGCTTGTGTTTCGAGAGATGGCTCTGACCTTGCTACCAAAGAGCCATGAGCAGAGTTATGCTAGTATAGGGAAGGGGGCGGTTCATTTGACAAGAGGAAGATCCTTCTCCATACCCTGTCCAACAAGACTGCATAAGCCATGGAGCTATGCTACATCACTTTAAATTATTTATAGTTAAAATTAAATAAAATTGTAAAATGTAATTTCTCATCACACCATCCACATTTCAAACACTTAGTAGCCATATGGGGTCAGTGCCTCCCCACATTGGACAGAGCAGACATAGAACATTTCTGTCATTTCAGGAAGTGCTCTTGGAGAGCACAGATTTAGACCTTTTATCCAACCTCAAGTTCTCGTTGCGTTCAAGCTCAGCTTTTTGTCGATTCTTCATTCAGATGGTAACTGCAGTGTGGCTGCACCTCTTATTTACAGGTGTGTCTGTTGTCATCTGGGGTCTCTTCAGAGCTCCCCATTTTGTCCTTTATAGCACTCTTCATTATATGCATTGGTTTTTTTTTTAATTGCTGATGAAACAATTTACCACAAATGTAGTGACGTAAGATGCAAATTTATTATCTTACGGTTCTGGGAGTCAGAAGTCTGAAAAGGGTCTCACAACTCACGTCTGGGTTAACATCAGGGGATAGGCAGGTCAGTGTTCCTTTCTGGAGTCTATGGGGGAGGATCTGTTTCCTCCCTTTTTCAGCTTCCAGAGGCTGCTCACATTCCTTGGCTTATGGCCCCTTCCTTGGACCTCACAGCCAGCAATGGTCAGTTGAGTCCTTCTCACCTCTCATCACTCCGACTTTCTCTCCTGCCTCCCTCTTCCACCTGTGGAGTCCCTTCTGTTTACATTGGGTCCACTTTGATAATCCAGAATAACCTCCCTATTTTAAGGTCAACTAGCAACCTTAATTTCATCTTAATTCCCCTTTGGCATATAATGCAATATATTTACAGGTCCCAGGGATTCAGATTTAGATGTCTTTGGGAGGCCATTGTTCTGCCTCCCATACCATCTGACATTCTAGGAGGAAGCACAGCAAAATAAATAGACTTCATGGGTATGGAGGAAGAGTGGCAGGTGAGAGGCCAGGCTTTGTGATTTGAAAAGCTGTGGTGGGTGGTGGTGATAAGAGGAGGGGCTTTCTAGAGCTGACTGCTTGGCGTGGAATCTCCCGTTATGCCCTTGTGCAGACATCTTTGAGCCTCAGTTTCCTTACCTGTAAATGGAGAAAATGCAGGATGCCTCCCTCACAGAGTCATGGGGAGGATTAGAAAAGATAATACATGTGAAGCTTTGGCAGATAGTAAATCCTCAAATGTCAGTTACCATTTGGAAGCTAAAAATGCCTTCACATTACAGCATAAATGCGTTCTAGCTTTGAAAATAGATCCAAATTCCATTTTTGTCAAGAAACATTCTGTTCCCCATCCCTGGGTGTGTGGTGGCCCCTTGGAGTGGGGTGGTTGTCAGTGCTGTGTGGTAGGAAGCGCTACCTGTTCAGAAGGTGTGACGGAAGGTGGATGACCAAAGACTCTCCTTGTGCAGAATGCTAATAGGCTTGGGGTCTTGAAGGCCAGAAGCATGTTATGCTTTTACAAACCTAATATAAATACTTCTGTCAATCTGAGCACGATGAAATGAACTAATACGGATGTATTTCAATAAACTCCTAGAATTCCAGGGTCAGAAGGTAATCTATTTGGATTATTCTAGTGATGCTTATGCCCTGTCTGTAATAGCCTGCTAAAATAGTTATCCACGTTTAAATGACCTAAAGATAGTAGTTTCGCTCTATTTTAAGTAAAACATTTTTCATTGAATAGACAATAAATGTACATGGTGCAAAATGTATAAGAATATATAGACTGAGCCATACAGTTTTACTCCAGCGCCAACTATTGGTCTTGATTTCTCCTGTGTCCTCCGGATGTGTCCTGTGATACATCCTTTGCACTTACAGTCTATGGACTTCTGCCCTGTCTATTCTTCTCCCTGTATCTCTGTGCCAATGGCAGCTCTCTGTATTCATACTCTGCATCTGCCCGGCCATCTCTCCTCCCTCATGCCAATTTCAACAGTGCATCTTGGATACTGTCCAATATTGCTACAAACAGAAGTATTTAATTGCATGGATGTACCAGAATCTATTTTACCAATTTCTTTGTTTTTTTTGTTTCTTTGAGATGGAGTCTCCCTCTGCTGCCCAGGCTGGAGTGCAATGGCACCATCTTGGCTCACTGCAACCTCCACCTCCCAGGTTCAAGCGATTCTCCTGTCTCAGCCTCCTGAGTAGCTGGGATTACACACATGCACCACCACACCTAGCTAATTGTTGTATTTTTAGTAGAAGAGATAGGGTTTCACCATGTTGGCCAGGCTGATCTCAAACTCCTGACCTCAGGTGATCTGCTCACCTCGGCCTCCCAAAGTGCTGGGATTATAGGCATGAGCCACCGTGCCCGGCCTCAATTTCTTATTTATAGTTTTAAGGTTGTCCCACTGTTTAACTACCATAATGCTGGAAATAACTTTTGTATCCATAGCATTTCTCACCAGTTCAAGGATGAATTTTTTTCCAATGGAATTACTGGGTCACATAGCATGTACATTTTTAACTTTAAAAGTTTGTGCCAAATGACTCTTCAAAGATGTTTATCAATTTATCTTCCCACCAGCAAATATGAGAGTGACTGTTTCCCCACAATCTCAACGCCACAGTTTGTTATCAAACATGTTGATTTTTGCCAATTAGAAGCTAAAAATATGTTGCTATAGTTTTAAGTTGTATTTAACTCATAATTAGTGTGGATGAGCATATTTTGATATGTTTAGATATTCTTTTTTAGATTTAAAAAACTTGGTCAATTTTTCTATTGAGTCGTTGGTCTTTTTTCTTACTGATTTATAGGATTTATTTATCTTGAGAAAATGACCTTTTTTTCTGTTCTGGTTTGCACAAATATTTTCCTCAGCTTTTTAGATCTTTCTTAAACTTCCTTTGTGGTTTTTAAAGGCGGAAATTGCTTATTTTTATGTGTTTAAATATACCTCCTTTATATATGGGTTCTGAATTTTAAGTGGTTCTTAATGTTTTCTCTCCATCAAGATTTTAGAATAAAACACCTCCCATCCTTTCTTTTAGTATTTTAATGGTTCCATTATTTTATGTTTAAATCTTTGATCCATCTGGAATTTGTTTTCATGCAATAAGGACTCAACTTTATATCTCGCCAGATGGTTTTCCAGTTGTTACCATTTATGGAGTAATCTGTCTTTCTCCAGTGGTATGAAAACAATGCCATTATATACTAATATCATGTATGTATGTGGGTCTATTTCTGGATTTCCTATTCTGTGGTTTTCCACCCTTTGAGATGCCTCATTTTGTTTCTGAGCTCTCATGCTCTTTGTCCCAAGTTCTCAAAAGCACAAAGAAGGAAGCTCCCGCTTGGTTCACAGGATTCTAGACACTTTCAGTGACTGCTATTTGGGACCAAACTCATGTTTGGGATGGTGACTCATTAGAAAGAAGGGCATGAGGGTTAGAAAATTTCTCCCAATCATTAAGCCCAATCATCTTCTCTTTCAGAATCCAGAGGTTTCAAATTGCTGCATTGAAGAGATGGAATAAAAAATGAGTTGACCCTTCTTATGGATAACCAGTTGATGATAATATTGATAATACTGGTGATTGTAAACTACCATCCTGGTGGTGCTGGGTAGCTTAAATATATTATTTTATTGATTCTTACAGCAAGTTATAAATTAACATTTTTTATTCCCATATTACATAAGAAGGAGATGGAGATGATACAAAGTAGAGAAGGGATTAGGACCCATGTATAACCGATTCTAACTCAGAACTCCTATTTTTTCTGCATTGCAGAATCTTTGGCACAGTATAGCCAATGAAATCACATTTTGTTCATTTATTTTCTCCTTCCCTAATTTCACAATGTCTTTGCAACATTTGGTTATTATCAACAGGAATCAGAAAATTACATACCTTCAGACATTTAAGGTAATTGTGAATGGCAGTTCATTCTTGATTTGGCTCTCTTTAAGTCTGTTATTGGTGTATAGGAATGCTTGTGATTTTTGAACATTGATTTTGTATCCTGAGACTTTGCTGATGCTGATTGTCAGTTTCAGGAGATTTTGGGCTGAGACAATGGGGTCTTCTAACTATACAATCATGTCAACTGCAAATAGAGACCATTTGACTTCCTCTTTTCCTTATTGAATACAATTTATTTCTTTTTCTTGCCTGATTGCTCTGGCTAGAACTTCCAATACTATCTTGAATAGGAGTGGTGAGGGAGGGCATCCTTGTCTAGTGCCTGATTTCAAAGAGAATGCTTCCAGTTTTTGCCTATTCATTATGATATTGGCTGTGGGTTTGTCATAAATAGCTTTTATTATTTTGAGACATGTTCCATCCATACCTAGTTTATTGAGAGTTTTTAGCCTAAAGGGCTGTTGAAATTTCTCTGCATCTATTGAGATCATCATCTGGTTTTGTCTTGGTTCTGTTTATGTGGTGAATTACATTTATAGACTTGTGTATGTTGAACCAGCCTTGCATCCCTGGGATGAAGCCTACTTGATTGTGAGGGATAAGCTTTTTGATGTGCCATTGCAATCGGTTTGCCCATATTTTATTGAAGATTTTTGCATCTGTTTTCATCATGGATATTGGCCTGAAGTTTTCTTTTCTTGCTGAGTCTCTGCCAAGTTTTGGTATCAGGATGATGTTGGTCTCATAAAATGATTTGGGAAGGATTCCCTCTTTTTGGATTGTTTGGAGTAGTTTCAGAAGGAATGGTACTAGCTCCTCTTTGTATGTCTGGTAGAATTCGGCTGTGAACCCATCTGGACCTGGGCTTTTTTTGGTTGGTAGGCTATTAATTGCTGCCTCAACTTCTGCCCTTGTTATTCGTCTATTCAGGGTTTCGACTTCTTCCTGGTTTTGGCTTGGGAGGATGCAAGTGTCCAGGAATTTATCCATTTCTTCCAGGTTTACTAGTTTATGTGCATAGAGTTGTTTGTAATAATCTCTGATGATGGTTTGTATTTCTGTGGAATCTGTGGTGATATCCCCTTTATCGTTTTTGGTTATTTGATTATTTTCTGTTTTCTTTTTTATTAACCTGGCTAATGGTCTGTCTATTCTGTTGATCTTTTCGAAAAACCAGCTCCTGGATTTATTGATTTTTTTGAAGGTTTTTTTGTGTCTCTATCTCCTTCAGTTCTGCTCTGATCTTAGTTATTTCTTGTCTTCTGCTAGGTTTTGAGTTTTTTTATCTTGTTCCTCTAGCCCTTTCAATTTTGATGATAGAGTGTCGATTTTAGATCTTTCCTTGCTTCTCATGTGGGCATTTATTGCTATATATTTTCCTCTAGACACTGCTTTAAATGCATCCCAGAGATTCTGGTATGTTGTGTCTTTGTTCTCGTTGGTTTTGAAGAACATCTTTATTTCTGCCTTCATTTCATTGTTTATCTAGTCAACATTCAAGAGCCAGTTGTTCAGTTTCCATGAAGTGGGTTCTGAGTTAGTTTCTGAGTTCTAACTTGATTGCACTATGGTCTGAGAGACTGGTTGTTATGATTTCCATTCTTTTGTATTTGCTGAGGAGTGATTTACTTCTAATTATGTGGTCAGTTTTAGAGTAGGTGTGATGTGGTGCTGAGAAGAATGTATATTCTGTGGATTTGGGGTGGAGAGTTCTATAGAGGTCTGTTAGGTCTGTTTGGTCAAGATCTGAGTTTAAGTCCTGGATATCCTTGTTAATTTTCTGTCTCTTTGATCTGTCTAATATTGACAGTGGAATGTTAAAGTCTCCCACTATTGTTGTGTGGAGTCTAAGTCTCTTTGTAAGCCATTAAGAACTTTCTTTATGTATATGGGTGCTCCTGTATTGGGTGTGTATATATTTAGTATCATTAGCTCTTCTTGTTGCATTGATCCATTTACCATTATGTAATGTCCTTCTTTATCTCTTTTGATCCTTGTTGGTTTAAAGTCTATTTTGTCAGAGACTAGGATTGCAACTTCTGCCTTTTTTTTGTTCTCCATTTGCTTGGTAAATCATCCTCCATCCCTTTATTTTGAGCCTATGTATATCCTTGCATATGAGATGGATTTCCTGGATACAGTACACTGGTGGGTTTTGACTTTTCATCCAATTTGCCAGTCTGTGTCTTTTGATTGGGGCATTTGGTCCATTTACATTTAAGGTTAATATTGTTATGTGTGAATTTAATCCTGCCATTTTGATGCTAGCTCATTGTTTTGCCTGTTAGTTGATGCAGTTTCTTCATTGTGTCAATGCTCTTTACCAATTGGTATGTTTTTGAAGTGGCTGGTATTGGTTGTTCCTTTCTATGTTTAGTGCCTCTTTCAGGAGCTCTTGTAAAGCAGGCCTGGTGGTGATGTAATCTCTGAGTGCTTGCTTGTTCATAAAGGATTTTATTTTTCCTTCACTTATGAAGCTTAGTTTGGCTGGATATGAAATTCTGGGTTGAAAGTTCTTTTCTTTAAGGATGTTGAATATTGGCCCCCACCCTCTTCTGGCTTGTAGGGTTTCTGCTGAGAGATCTGCTGTGAGTCTGCTGGGCTTCCCTTTGTGGGTAACCCAACCCTTCTCTCTGGCTGCCCTTAGCATTTTCTCCTTCATTTCAACCCTGGTGAATCCGACGATTATGTGCCTTGGGGTTGCACTTTTTGAGGAATATCTCTGTAGTGTTCTCTGTATTTCCTGGACTTAAATATTGGCCTGCCTTGCTAGGTTGGGGAAGTTTTCCTGGATAATATCCTAAAGAGTATTTTACAGCTCGGATTCATTCTCTCTGTCACATTCAGGCACACCTATTAAACATAGATTAGGTCTTTTCACATAATCCCATATTTCTTGGAGGCTTTGTTTCTTTTTATTCTTTTTTCTCTAATCTTGCCTTCTCCTTTTATTTCATTGAGTTGATCTTCAATCTCTGATATCCTTTATTCTGCTTGGTCAATTCAGCCGTTGAAACTTGTGTATGCTTCGCAAAGTTCTCGTATTGTGTTTTTCAGCTCCATCAATTCATTTATATTCCTCTCTAATCTGTTAATCTCGTTACATTTCATCAAACCTTTTTTCAAGGTTCTTAGTTTCTTTGCATTGTGTTAGAACATATTCTTTTAGCTCAGAGAAGTTTCTTATTACCCACCTTCTTAAACCTGCTTCTGTCAATTCATCAGACTCATTCTCCATCCAGTCTTGTTCCCTTGCTGGTGAGGAGTTGTGATCCCTTGGAAGAGGAGAGGCATTCTGGTTTTGGGTGTTTTCATCCTTTTTATGCTGATTTCTTCCCATCCTTATGGATTTATCTCCCTGTGGTCTTTGTAGCTGGTGACTTTCAAATGGGGTCTCTGAGTGGATGTACTGTTTGTTGATGATGAAGTTATTTCTTTTTGTTTCTTAGATTTCCTTCTAATAGGTCCCTCTGCTATACGACTGCTGGAGGTCCACTCCAGACCCTGCTTGCCTGGGGATTATCTGCAGTGGCTGCAGAACAGTAAGGGTTGCTGACAGTTTCTTCTTCTGCTATCTTTGGCCCAGAAGGATACCCGCCAGATGTCAGCCTGAGCTCTCTTTTATGAGGTGACTCTTTGGATATATGGGGATCAGGAAGCTGCTTGAGGAGACAGTCTGTCCTTTAAAGGAGCTGAAGTGCTGAGCTGTGAGCTCCATTGTTCCATTCAGAGCTGCTGGGCAGGTATGTTTAAGTCTGCTGCAGTGGAACTCATAACCACCTTTTTTCCCCAGGTTCTCTATCCCAGGATGGTGGGGCTTTATTTTTAAGTTTCTGTCATGCTGCTGCCTTTTTTCAGAGATGCCCTGCCCAGTGAGGAGGTAGCCTAGTCACAGTCTGCCAGCAGAGGTGTTGCTGAACTGCTATGGGCTCTGTCCAGCTGCTGTGTGAACCTCCTTGCAGTTTTGTTTATAGGGGTATAGTTAGAACTGCCTTAGTAATGGCAATCTGCCTCTGTAATGGTGGACTGCCTCTGTAGTAGCGGACTGCATTGATAATGGCGGATGCCCTTCCCCCAAAGAGGTGGACCATCCTGGGTCCAGCTGTGCTTGCTGTGAAACTCTAAATCCAGAGCATTTAAGATTGCTGGTCTTTGTGGGGGTGGGACCAGCCAAGCCAGATCTCCTGGCTCCCTGTTACAGTCCCCTTTTTTTTTCAGTTTCATGGGTGACTGTGTCTCCCAGGCATTCCAGTCGCCAGTGGAAAAGGCACCCAGATTTGTGTGAGTTTTTGTGTGGAGACCTGCTGTGCTGGCTGAAACAGCTGCAATGGGGGCTCATGGCACTTTTCCATCCGGGAATCTCCTTGTCTGTGGGCAGTAAAAATTCGTTTGGAAATGTGGTTGTCACTCACCCTCTGCATTTTTGCTGGGAACTGAAATCCAGAGCTGTTCCTATTTGGCCATCTTGGATCCCATCTCTCTCTCTCTTTTTTTTTTTTTTTTTTTTTTTTTTTTTTTTTTTTTTTTTTTTTTTTTTTTTTTTTTTTTTTTTGAGACAGAGTCTTGCTCTGTCACCCAGGCTGAAGGGCAGTGGAACCATCTCGGCTCACTGCAACCTCTGACTCCCTGTTTCAAGCAATTCAAGTGCCTCAGCCTCCCAAGTAGCTGAGATTACAGGCATGCACCACCACACCCAGCTGATTTGTGTATTTTTAGTAGAGACAGAGTTTCACCATGTTGGCCAGGATGGTCTTAATCTCCTGACCTTGTGATCCAGCCACCTCAGCCTCCCAAAGCATTGGGATGCAGGCATGAGCTGCAGTGCTTGGCCCCCCAATCTTAAGATTCTTAAGACCTACCAGACATCTAGATTTTTATATGAAACTTTCAATTTTTGCATGCCAACAAATTATAAAAACAATCAATGTATGTTCTTTAAAGCTGACACTTAATTCTGAAAGTTTCTTTGTAGATAATATATTAAACAAATGGATATTTATTCAACTGAATGTGACTTTTCAATGGAAAGGAAAAAATGCATGATACCTACCCAAAGCATGAATGAATCTCAGAAGCACCATGCTGAGCAGAAGAAACCAGACACAAACAGTGCATAAGATAGGTGCCCATTTACTTGAAGTTCTAGAACAAGCAAAATTGACCTATCATGTGGCCAGGGATCAGCTGGGAAGAAGGGAATGAGGCTCTTTCAGGATGCTAGTAATATTCTCTATCTTGATAGGGGTTTAGATTATACTGATACATGCATTTGTCAAAACTCAGCAAATGAACACTTAAAATGTGTACATTTCAACCCGTGTAAATTGTATACAAAAAACTTGCAAACAAATGTTGAAGTCTAGTTACTGAAAATCATACTGCAGTATTTAGATGGAAGTATACTGACATCTGCAATATGCTTTGAAATGAACCAAAAGTAAGATGGATTGAGGAATGGATAGATATGTGATACATCAAGTTCAGTAAAATGTAAATGATTCAATGTTGCTGTGTGTTGAAAAGTTTTATAATAAAATATTGGGAAAAATTAGCAAAAACCCAATAAAAAACTATGTATCTTCTCAACACACACACACACACAAACACACACACACACACACATACACACACACACACACATCTGTCGAACTAGGTCTGGTTTCTGGGCACCAATATTCAATAGTCTTTAACTTTTGCATTATCTCATCATACTTCCCTGCCACTCTATTACATGGTATAACCTCAGCAAATATAAGTGGGTTGTTCCTGCAGCTCCAAGCTCTTCGCACTTCCATCCATTTTGCATGGGGCTTGATAGATCTGGCATGGTTTAGTGAATGAAGGTATGAGAAAATCCATCACCTGATGACATCATTAACATTTCTCCAACATGACCTGTCTGAGATAAAAGTACAGCCTGGCCTCCTTCTCATTAATCAAAGGGAAAGACAAAAACCATTTTGGTGACACAGCTCTTTATCCCCTTCTGGTAATCCATCTTGCTGCATCGACACTTTCTTTCCATACAGCATTTAAATTCAGAGGAGACAAAGATTAGCCCAGAGCAGTCTCTTCATTAGAGAACAGGGTTTATGAAGAGTGTTTGCAGCCTTCAACACTGTTTCCTGTGTCGGTTGAGCACACACAACTTTCACTCATTAGTAGCATTTCAGAGCAAGTGGCTGTGTCTGAGCTGAATACCTATCGGGTGCCCTTAGCTGGGCTTAGAATAATAAAGAATATGACCAAGCAGTGTCAGAGTCTTGGAGGTTCTGCCAGAACTGCAGGTAGAAAGGAACAGAGGGGAGTGGTTTCTCCTCTAAATACACCCTCTAAAAGTGGCACCTTTTCAGTAATTTTAAAAGACAATTTATTATCATTGTAGTTAAGACTATGATGAAAACAAATTAGAGAAAGCAAAGATCAGTCTTGTAAATATATGATTGACGCATCAGAGGTCAAACCTGGAGACATTTACAGATTGCAATCAAGAGGTAGCACCTTTTTTATGCGCTTTTCCCCTATGGTAGCTAAATTATTACTGGAATACTCACTGATCCTTCTTGGAAAAGAATAATGCTTTCATTCCCCTCAGGATGTCATGCTTTTGACTTGCTTTGGCCATTGAAATGCAAGCAGAAGTGACAGGAGTCTCTTCCAAGCAGCAGATTTAAGAGCCATGTCCTCCTTTTCCTCTGCCAAAGTAATGTCCCAGATTGTGGCTGCTCCAGCAGCTTATGTCCCAGGGAGGAGAGATGTGAATCACAGCCACAGATAACCCTGACGGATGTGCTTTTGGGGCCATTTGTTGCTGCTGCATAACCTGTCTTTCCCTAACTGATATACTTGCTAGCCAGCAAAGCAGTTCTTCTGTCCAAGTCTTTCAGACATGATCTTTTTGACATGATGACTTCTCCATAAAACTTTGACCAGTTTTGAAATAATTGGAATTACACAGTATAAACTATACTGGATAAAGATAAAGCAATTTAGGTGTAATGAGGTGTGGGGAGGGTGGTTGTCAAAAGAAGCAGCTCCTAGTGGTGATGGTGATGAGGGTGGCTATCAGGAACAAGGGACCCCACTGGCCAGTATGGAGCCATGATCTAGAATTTGACAGACTGAGCTTGAGTCCCAGACCCACTCTTCACTAGCTGTGTGGATGTGAACAAAACCCTTGGCCTCTCTAACATGCTCTCTGTAGCTAGTAGATGAGATTGTTATAAACTAAGTCATATGGAAGGATGAGGTCAATTGTAAGGCCTACTATTGGGGTGGTGGTTGTTAATTTCTTTCTTTTCTTTCTCTTTCTCCTTTTTCTTCTCCTTTTCTTTTCCCTCCTCTTCTTCCCCATTGTCTTGAATAACAGTAGGGAGAAAGGTGGGAGATTACAGGTATAGCAAGAACAAGACAGGGTGCATCTAGAGATTCAGAGGGCTCCAGCCTGTTCCAAGGAAGGGCTGTGTATTTGAAGTTTCTGAGGGACATATTTAGATGACAGCTCTGCCATTTGCTAGCTCTTTTAACCTTTGTGAGAGCATGGGCCAAAGGGAAGTTTGATGAAGACATAGATCTTGCCTCAAAAAAAATTTTTTTAAGTCACAGTATTTTGGGAAGCCAAAGTAGGTGGATCACTTGAACTCAGGAGTCTGAGATCAGCCTGGGCAACATGGCAAAAGCACATCTCTACAAAAACTGCAAAAAATTAGCTGGGTGTGGGGGTGTGTGCATGTAGTCCCAGCTATCTGGGTGGCTGATGTGTGAAGATTTCTTGAGCCCAGGAAGCTGCAATGAGCCATGATCATGCCCCTGCACTCCAACCTGGGTGAAAGAGTGAGACCCAGTCTCAAAATAAAGAAAAAATAATTAGAACTGGAATCAATTCTTTTGTTGGCAAAATATTTAAAATAATAAGTTTGTGATAATAATACATGTACTTCTTTAATAGTGCATTAAATAGATCCACCAGAAGGTCTAATAACTATCAATATTTCAACATTGTGCTAAGTATGAATAGTATTTTGTGATGTCTACAATACTTGTGTCATGATGCCAAAGTGTCTATGGTTTCTGTTGGTGACAAAATCATAATTAAGTATCATTGTGCTTGGTTGTCTACATTCAGTTGAAGGAAATGAAAACTTTCTGCTAGAGATTATTGAAAAGTCATCCTCTAATTTTTTCCCATTGAAGTTCATGGACTCCCTAAATTCTACCCAGGACCCTTGGAGCGTTTGTGGACCCTGGGTTAAGAACCCTTGCACCAACTTAATTTTCTTCAAGAAGTCATGTTCCTTCCCTGAGCCTCTGTGTCTTCATTTGGAAAATGGGTGCATAGCCTTTGATGTTTTTTTCTAAGCATGGGATTCAGTTGCTCTACAGTGAGCAGCCCTTACGCAGCCTTGATTCATTGGATAATAATGTTTGAAGAAGACTGAGGACATCTTTCTGACCCCTTCTCACTCCCAATCCCATGAAATAACAAGAGAGGGAGGGGAGACAGAGGATATGAGACAATATATAGAGCAACAGAATGAAAAACAAGAACAAGTAGCAGAATAACATCAACAAACCAGGATTCTTGAGGAATCCCTAACAGATCCAAACCAGATCACGCATGTGGAGAAAGAGCCATTGCAAACCACAGCCTAAAACATATTTAAAAGAATATCTAATTTTAAGGAGCTCTTTGTGCCAAGCACGATGTTAAGCTTTGTACTTGCATTATCTACTATAATTCTCACAATATCCCTCTGACGTAGGTTTTGCTAGTACTTCCATTTTATAGGTAGAGAAACTAACACTCAGTGGGTTGAGGTATTTTGCCCAAGATCACACAACCAGAGAGCGACAAAGATGCTGGGTTGCCTGGCTTCAAAGCCCATAGTCTTGTCCACTGCACTCTGCCAGGTTAGTTAATTGCTGCATTTAATTCTTATGCAAGAAGGAGCCTTTCTTTTTCCTTTCTTTTTTTTAAAATCCTGCTAGAATCTGTAGGCTTAAGAAACTAGGACAAAAACTGTTTTGGCACCACTTCTAGGCTTGGGAAGAGCTTAAGCTGCACCACGCCATTTTGGGGCCAATAAAGTCCTCATCAACCCCCCTCCAGGTTAGCAATGCAGGCGGGAGCTGTCTGGCTCTGGGGGCTGTCGGGAAAACCCACGCTAATCCGTTCAGGAATATCTGCACTGGAACACAATTACCTCACCGTTTCTCTTCAGTTCTTTTCTGAACACCATTTGCCCTAAAAATACTCTTTGACATTATGCACAAACATTGAAGAGACATTTATTTGGCCCTGACCTTTGTACGATTCCTGCTAAAAGAGATTCAATGACACACAAATGGGACTGAATTATTTATAGGTCCCAGGGGAAATCAGCATTCTTTTTATTCCTATTGAAAAGTGCATCAGAAGGCCAAAAAGTGCCAAATTAGCTTTGGCTCCTCACTGAGGGACTCCAGCTAGACTCGAGGGTGCTTATTAAAGTTATGGGCGCACTCCATGGCTGGATTTTTGGAAATCTGCATAACCCTAGGCTGTTATTCCTTTCAAGTACTTTGAAGACAAAGGTCTATACCCTTTCTGCAAGAAGCTACCAGGATGAGCAAGGTGTAAGGAGTATCTGGGGGCTTAAATCACCTGTGAGGTTCATTTATGAATTTATTACATCAACTGAATGCAAATTGGACACCTACTTGATGATGGGTATTGAAGAGGAAGGGATACATTCATTAATGCACTTGTCCAAAGATTCAGTAAATATTTAGTGTCTTTCTTGGCAGGTTCTGTTTCAGGCATTGGATGCATGTAACAAGACTGACAAGACCTGTTTTCATGACTGAGATACTCTTCCTATCCTCAAGGAACTCAGCATAATGAGTGCCTAATAAGAATAATAATAATAGACTGGGTATGGTGGCTCACACCTGTAATCCCAGAACTTTGGGAGACTGAGGCGGGTGGATCACCTGAGATCAGGAGTTAGAGATCAGCCTGGCCAACATGGTGAAACCCCGTTTCTACTAAAAGTAGAAAAATTAGCCAGGCGTGGTGGTGCGCGCCTGTAATCCCAGCTACTCGGAAGCTGAGGCAGGAGAATTGCTTAAACTCGGGAGGTGGAGGTTGCATGAGCCGAGATCACGCCACTGCATTCCAGCCTGGGCAGTAAGAGCGAGACTCCGTCTCAAAAAAAAAAATCATCATTGTCATCCACAGTTATTGAATGCTTACTATTTGCCAGGCACTTCCCTAACTGCTTTTCATGCATTAACTCAATGAATCTGCCTAAGTACTCAATGAGATAAGTATTGCTAATATTCCCATTTCATGGTTAAAGACAACGAAACACAGTGTTTAAATAACCTGCTAAAAGAGTCAAATTTCAGAAGTTATGAGGCTGGAATTCAGACCCAGACAGTCAGCCTGCATGTAATCTGTGCTATTTTAGAGGTATCTGTGAGAGCTATAGGGTTCAGAAGCACAGGGGTATCTGTAAATGAAGGAAGAGGTATCTGAACTGAGTCTTCAAAGATGAGTAGAAGTTTCCAGGTACCCACAGGGGGACAGAAAGAACAGGTCATTTAACCTCTTTGAACTTCATTTCCTCACCGTAAGACTTAAAGTTTTTAAGAGGAATGAATGAGAAATCATACGTATAATGCCTTCTTTGAGGTGCCCAAGGGCAGAGGCTGAGTAGCACAGCTCCTTCTCTCTTTCTCTCTGCTCCTTCTTTCTACATTTAGAGCCCCTAGCCTGCTGCCCCAGAGAATCTGCAACCTCAATCCGAGGTGTCCATCCCCTCAGCTTTCAGTGCTGCCAGGAATCTGATGATTATACTTTTCTGCCTGAGCTGTAATGTGAAAACCTACAATGGGAAAACAGAAGGCACACAATGCATACCTTTCAAATATTTATTTATCTTACATGTGCAGGATGGGGCAGAATTTGCTCCAGAACCAGATTCTCAAGGCCTCTATTTGGGGATTGGGAGGCCATAAACATGGCCAGACCTGCACATCACCATCCAGGTTTATCAACCTGGGTTAATTCTCCCTGACACCAAGTTTATATTTTATTCCATTTGATTATCTGGTGAATAAAAATCGGAAGATTGGGAGTTTCCTTCTGGGGAAGCGTACTGTCTTTCTAACCATTTTAATATATAAACAAGATCTTCACTGGGAGAGAAGGGAGCCAGCTTTGAGCTTCAGAGGGTCCCAGGGTGTTTGCACAGGAGGGAGGCCATATTTGCATTGACCTTAAGCACAGTTTATAGCAGATGGCAAGTACTTATTCACCCTGGGGTTCCACTTCCCTATGAATGGGGCAGAATGTGTGTCTTTTCTCCCAAAGGAGGCAGAGAATCCTTGTTATTTGTGTGAGTCTGGGGTACTCACTGAGATAAAATCCAAAGTCATCTTTCCTGGGACCCAGAGATAACTTCCAGACCTCCAAAGTTGTAGGCAGAAGGGATTTATCCAGGCTTTTGAGGTTGAGGGTGTGAAAATCATGCTTGTTTTGTATTCTTCCCTTCAGTTGAAGTACTGAAAGTGAAATCTGTGAGAGAAGGTGCTTTCTCAGGGAGGGAGAGCATTGTGGAAGGGAAGGAGGCTATTTTAGTGCCTCTGTTCCAGTGGACCCAGGGCATCGGAAACTCCATATCCAGGATAAGGGATAATGACAATAACAGGATTCTGGAGCTATTGTTGCTGCCTATGTCTTATAGGGTTGTTACTTTTCATCTGATTTTCCTTAAGGATTGGTGGTGAAACCTTTACTGTCTTTCAAAACAGCTAGGACACCATAGCAAGCACTTTAGCAGAGTTCCAGTGGAAAGGAAAATAGCCAGGGAGTGAGTGTGTGTGTGTGTGTGTGTGTGTGTGTGTGTGTGTGTGTGTATTGGGGCAGTTCTAAAACAAATAAAGATAACACACACCAATCAGTGGATGAGAAGCACTTTCTTGTTCTTCTCTGTCACACCAGGGCTTGCCACAGTTTCTGGTACATAAGAGGTACTGAAAAATTCTTTTTTGAAGGGCAGATTCTAACAGAGCAATGGGGTTATAATAACATTAGTGACTGGTACCTATTGAATTATCAGTATGTGCTAGGAATGGTGAAAATGCTTTATCATTAACAACCTTATGAATACTATAAAGAATGATAATAATACTATGAAGTTTTACAGATGTTAAAACAGTCCAAGAGATTTTACAGAACATGCCCAATGCCACAGAGCTCATAAATGGGCTGAGTTTCCAACCTTGGCTTGTCTGATTCCAGATTTGGGCTCTTCACTGCTGGGCTACAACACAGAAAAGGTAGAGCAGAAACAGTACATGAAGCATGCAGCTGACGATATTTAGGGGAAGGTGAAAAAGAGTAAAGAAAAAGCAATTTCTGGCCGGGCATGGTGGCTCACGCCTGTAATCCAAGCACTTTGGAAGCCAAGGTGGGCGGATCACCTGAGGTTGGGAGTTCAAGACCAGCCTGACCAACATGGTGAAACCCCGTCTTTATTTAAAAAAAAAAGAAGAGAAAGCAATTTCATTCAAATAGTAATGGACATTTGGTTTTTTGGTAGAAAAAATTTTGAACTACATCCTCTTGTGTGTAAAATAAAGATGGATTCAAAGGCGATATGCAAAATATAAACCTGTATAAAAGCTCTTATATGTGAATAGAAAGGTGAGAAGGAATTACAGAAAAAAATGGGTAAAAAATTATGGGTGCATTTATTTTTTTCTTTATTATTTTTTCTCCAATAAGCATGTAATATTTTAAAAACTTGGAAATATACAGTATATCAATCCACTTTCCATTCTTTCCATATTTTTTTCCTTAAGGAAAATAATTTTCTTTCTTAAAAAGATGGAAAGAACAGAAAGCAGAAAGGAAAAAAAAAAAGATGAAAAGAATGGAAAGGGGATTGATTTATTGTGTATTTGTTTATTATAATTTATTGGGTATTTACTCCAAATTATTGTGTATTTATTTATTCCAATAATTGGATTCCCTCTCTGTCTTTGATTCCAATCCCCATCTCTTTCTCTTCTCCTCCTTCCTCTTTGCCCTCCTTTTTCCTGTCTCATTTAAGTCCAGGTCTGCTGGCCCACCTAGTCTACTACTCTGTCCTTTCCCTCTAGAAATACCGCTCTGTTCTATTGCCGCAGCTCTCAAGTGTTTCAAACGTTGCAGAGCCTCTCAGCTTTGGCTTCTGAAAATTGCAGTGAAGTTCCTCTTCTTAACACAGCCACATGATGTTTTGTACGTTTTAAGAGTCTCTACTTTTCAGAGACTCTTAAAATATAGAAAGCCCCACTTTGTATCTTGAGTGATGGCCCTCTTTATCAGATAGTTTCACCATTAATATTTACATCTCCGCTAAAAAAAAAAAAAAAAAAATCTGCAATTCTCCCAAAACACATGCTTGGCTTAGAGTCACATTCTAGATGGACAATTCCATTTAGAAGTTGCTGTCATAGAGTTGGACCCAAATGGGAACAATGGAAAAACAGAAGGAAACTGCATACAGTTGGGTGGGTGTGGGGCAGAAGCAAGTGAAATTTCTGTAGCAACACAGGAAATACCGATGTATTCTATATATGCTCTTGACTGCATATTCAAGAAATGATTAAATACTTTCAATGGGCCAAGCACAGGTGAATGCAACAGTGAACAAAATCCAGCACCTGCTCCCACAGAGCTCAAGGTCTGGTAGAGAGCCTGTCAAGGCCACAGCCCATCATGATACATAATGTGAAGAGCAATACTAGGGGGAGCACGGTCAGGGAAGATGTGTGGAGGAAGTGATTCTGAAGAAGGGCATGGGCAGAGAGAATTAGCTCATGCAGGTAATACTTTGAGTTCAAGAAATTAGAAGTTAGATGAGAGCAGAAGAGTAAGTCAGGAATCGAATTAATCCAATAAAGGAGTCTAGGTCTGAGGCCACTTCCATGTGGCATTTGCATGTATTTTGGAGGGAGCATATTTTCCTAAGAGTTTGTTGCAGCTGGAGAAAGAGACTGTTTCTAATGAGAGTGGAACCAGGATCAAGTCACGATGCACAGCAATGTTTAATAAAGTAAGTTTTCTCCGTTACTTCCCTTCCCCTTGTTCTCTGGGATTGTATATGCTGTTAGATGCTTTCTCTGCCTCTTTAATGGCAGATTTCTGAATATTTTGGCCCGTAGGTGGGAAATACAGTTGGGACCACAAAGTCTTCATTTGTATCACAGCCCATAGCTTTGCCTATTCTTGTGATTCAGATCTATTGGAAGTTGGTGTCTTTAATCCACAACATCTTTAGCTTCCCCTCAACATTAATTCATCTTCTTTTTCCTGTCCTGTCCATTCATGGTATTCATCTTCTTTACCCTGTCTTGTTTGCCATTCCACCTCAACAAAGCAGACCAGAGGTCTCCTGTGGACTTGTTTGCAGAATCAAAAGAGAACTGAGAAGCTATTGGGTTCCCTTTCATTCGTGGGGAGCCTCTGTACAAAGCTTCTCTTAGCAGACCCAGTCCTGGACTATGGAAGAAGCTTGGGTGCCAAATATTATGGTGTTTGACTTGACTAAGCTTCTGTTCAGTTTGTTACTGAAACTCAGTAAGTTTTCAGTAAGAAACACATATATTACTTTTTCAGGCACATATATTACTAATTTTAAGCAAGCAAGTTTTATGAAAGTTTGAGCATAAGGAATTGATAGAGTAGGCTCTAGAACTCTTTTGATACACATTGAATAATTTTGGGGATCAGAGTACATTTAAAAAAGTTTTTTTAAATGTTTATGGATTCATAGTAGGAGTATATATTTGTGGGGTACATGAGATACTTTGATACAAGCATCCAATGCATGAGAATCACATCAGGATAGAAGTATCTGTCACCTCAAGCATTTATCATTTCTTTGTGTTACAAACATTCCAATTATACTCTTTTAGTTATTTTTAAATGTACAATTAATTATTGTCTGTAGCTATCCTGTTGTGCTATTAAATACTAGACTCATTCATTCTATCTAACTATATTTCTGTGCCCACGAACCATCCCTACCCTATCCCCAGTCTCCTACTACCCTTTCCATCCTCTGGTAACCATCACTCTACTCTCTATCTCCATGAGTTCAACTGTTTTCAATTTTAGTTCCCACAAATGAGTGAGAACATACAAAGTCTGTCTTTCTGTACCTGGTGTATTTCAGTTAATATGATGTCCTTCAGTCCCATCTATGTTGTTGCAAATGACAAGATCTCATTCTTTTTTATGGCTTAATAGTACTCCATTGTGTATATGTACCACGTTTTCTTCATCCATTCATCTGCTGATAGACACTTAGGTTTCTTTGAAATCTTGACAACTGTGAACAACGCTGCAATAAATATGGAAGTGCAGATATGTCTTCAATATACTGATTTCTTTTCCTTTGGGTACATACCTAACTGTGGGATTGCTAGATCATATGGTAATTCTATTTTTATTTTTGTGAGGAACCTCCATACTGTTCACCTTAGCAGCTGTAGTAATTTACATTTCTACCAACAGCATACAAGGATTTCCCTTTCTCCACATCTTTGCCAACATTTGTTGTTGCCTGTCTTTTGGATGAAAGTCATTTTAACTGAGGGGAGATGATACCTCACTGTAGTTTCGATTTGCATTTGTCTGATGATTAATAAGTTGAGCATGTTTTCATATACCTGTTTGCCATTTTTATATCCTCTTTTGAGAAATGTCTATTCAGATCTTTTGCCCATTTTAAAAATTTGATTGTTGGATTTTTCCTGTTGAGTTTTTTGAACTTCTTGTATATTCTGGTTATTAATCGCTTGTCAAATAAACAGTTTGCAATTTTCTCCCTTGTTTTGTGGCCTAATGTATGATCTGTCCTTGAGAATGCTGAGGAAAAGAATGCACATTCTGTAGCCGTTGGATGAAATGCTCTGTAAATATTATCAGATCCATTTGGTGTATAGTACAGATTAAGTCCAATGTTTCTTTGTTGATTTTCTGTCTGAATGATCTGCCCATTGGTGAGAGTGGGCTGTTGAAGGCTCCAGCTATTAGTGTATTGGGATCTATCTCTCTCTTTAGCTCTAATAATATTTGCTTTTATATCTGAGTGCTCCCGTGTTGGGTGCATATATATTTACAATTGTTATATCCTCTTGCTGAATTGACCCCTTTATCATTGTATACATTTTTTTAGCTCTATAATTTCTGCTTTATTAAAAAATCTTTTTGTTAAATTTATCTGATGAGATTCTGAATTCCTTCTCTGTGTTATCATTAATTTCACTGAGCTTTCTCAAAACACCTATTTTGAATTTTCTGTCTGAAAGGTCACATATCTCTGTCATGCTGAGATTGGGCACTTGTGCCTTATTTAGTTCATTTGGTGAGGTCACGTTTTCCTCGATGTTCTTAATGCTTGTGGATATTTGTTGATGTTCTGCCATTGAAGAGTTTGGTATGTATTGCTGTCTTTGCAGTCTGGGCTTGTTTGTATCTGTCCTTCTTGGGAAGGCTTTCAAGTATACAAAGGGAATTGAGTATTGTGATCTAAATCTTTGGTCACTGCAGTTGTATCTGTGTTAGAGAGCACCCTAAGCCCAGTAACACCATGACTGTTGTAGACTTGTAGAAGTACTGCCTTGGTGGTCTTGGATAAGATCTGAGTAAATTCCTGGATTACTAGGAAGATACTCTTGTTCTCTTCCCTTACTTTCCCCCCAAACAAACAGGGTCTCTCTCTCTCTCTCTCTCTCTCTCTCTCTCTCTCTCTCTCTCTCTCTCTCTGCGCTGAGCTGTCTGGAGCTGGGAGAGGGATGACATAAGCAATCCTGTGGTCACCACCACTGGGGCTGCACTGGGTCATACCTGAAAACAACATAGCACCGGGTCTCACCCAAGGCCTGTGGTGACTATGTCCTAGCTACTGCTGATGTTCACTTAAAGCCCAAGTGCTCTTCAGTCAGCAGGTGGTGAATCCAGCCAGGCTTGTGTCCTTTCTTTCAGGGAGGTGTCCTTTCTCCCTTCCTGGCCTACCGCAGGTCCAGGAATGCTGTCAGGGAGCCAGCGTTTGTAGTTGGAAACCTTAGGCATTTACCTGGTTCTCTGTTGTACTATGGATCTGCTGGCACCCAAGCCATAAGATAAAGCCCTTCCAACTCTTCCCTCTCCTTTCCTTAAGCAGAAGGATTCCTGTTGGCCACCACTGCCCCAGGCCCATGGTGAGTACTGCCTGGCTACCACAATTGTTTAATCAAAGCCCAAGGGCCCTTCAGTCAGCTTATGGTAAATGCTGTCAGGCCTAGGTCTCTCCTTTCAGGACAGTGGGCTCCTCCCTGGCTTACAGCAGGTCTAGAAATGCCATCGAAGACAGTCTGGAACTGGGGACTCCAAAAGCTTGCTAGTGTTCTACCACACTGTGGCCAAGCTGGTGCCCAAGTTGCAAGACCAAGTCCCCTTTATTCTCTCCTCTCCTTTACGCAAGCAGGAGTCTCTGCCCATGGCCACCACAGCTGGGAATGTGCTGAGTCACACCTAAAGCCAGAATGGCTCTGTATCTCACCCAAGTCCTGTGGCAAGTGCCTGGCTTGCCTGGCTACCATTGCTGATTATTCAGGGGCCATGGACCCTTTAGTCAGCAGGTGATGAATCCTGTCAGGATTGAGTCTTTCCCTTCAAGGGAGCAGGTTCCCTTCTGGCCCAGTGTGTGTCTAGAAATGTTGTCTAGGAGCTAGAGCCTAAAATGGGGGCCTCAGGACTCTGCCCATTCCCTTATCTTACTGAGGCTGAGCTGGTATTCAAGTTGTAAGACCAAGTCCTCTTTGCCTCCCAGCTGGTATCTCACTAGGCCACAGGCACCCAAAGTCCACTGGCTCTGAGCCCAGCATAGCGCCAGGACTTGCCCAGGAATTGCAGTCCTTGTGGCCTAGATTATGTAGGGACCCAGAGCTCTTTAGCCCACAGTAGTAGGGCTAGCTGGAACTCAAGTCCTGGCTGCTGTGATGGACAATGTGTCTTTGGCTAGGGTTGGTCTAAAGCCTTCCTCCCAGGGGCATTAGCAGAGTTCTGCCCTGCGTTGCTCTCCATGGTAACAGTCCAACACTGAGTTCCAATGCACAGTCCCACAATCACTGCCCTCTGCCTTCCCCAAGCACACACATCCTCTCTCTCTACACCACAAGGCAGCTGCTGGGGGATGAGAGAGGGGTGGTGTAAGCAATTTGAGAATGTCTTTTCTACAGTGCCTCTTTCCTTAATATGATTTCAAAACCAGGTATTCTGATAACTCCCTTGATTTTGGTTTTTACAAAAATGGTTTATTGTGTGGTTAATTGTTCAATTTGGTGTTTCTGTGGGAGGTTGGAGGGTGGAGAATGGTCACTGGAGCCTTCTATTTGTCCATATTGCTCCCTGAATCACATTTTTACATGATGGTCATTACTTAAAAAATGTAATACTGCAGCCCACCTCCAGTAGTACTATTTTTATGTAAGTGAAAAATAGAGCTGAACTTCAAAATTTGAAAACGGAATGCCAGGAGATTATGTAGTCTGGAAGATAATTCTGTTGCCTGAAGAAGATAATTCTTGCCTGGCAAGAGAGGAAAAAGGGAACTTAGGATTCATGCAAAATGCTGCAAAGCTCTGGAAACTTTAAAAAAGTCACCCATTTTATTAGCATCAACAAAAACTCTTGAACCTGGCCACCCATGGCACTTTAAAAAAATGTTGAGTTGGGCATTTTTTTTTTCTCCAGGACAAATATATTTATAATTTTTTAAGAAAGTCAATGAAGAAGTTAGATTTTCTTTTCAGATCACTTTCCTGAAATATATCTACTTATAAAGGCAACAAGATGCCTATTTTGGAGATGAATAAAAATCAGTTACTCCAAAGTCAAAATTCCTGAAATTGTCTAAAGTGGTCTCTTTTACATGTCATTTCTTCTCCAAGCTGTTCTGGAGACCTCGTGTGGGTACCAGGGCAGACTTCAAGGAGACATCCCATTGTGAACATCAAGGAAACATCTGGTTGTGTTTGGAGATCAACTACTAAAAATTCCTCCTTATGTCAAGGCCAGTCACCCACACTGGGAGCTCATCAGACTTCTCTTCAATAACACACCAACTTGAAATGTGCACTTGACAACTCCTGAAATTCTACTACCGGTTCAAGAAATAAAAACCAGAAGGAAACTGAGACCTTCTTCTCTGGTGTCCCTGGATAGATAGGATGCAGTTCTGAAAATCAGATATTTGGTCCCAGGCATTGCTCTATGTTGCTCATAGCTCCCTTTTTAGAGTTCAAGTACAATTTGATGATGTTATGATATTGTGAGCTAAAGAGGCTCATTGAGCTCAAGAGGCTTGTTGGGTTTTTGGCATCATCTTCAGCTGCAATTCCACTGTCCAGTGGCTGCTAACTATTTGGATACTGTACATAGCAACTTAAACACACTATCATATTTAAATCCACCTTAACCCAAAGGATTAGGTGCTGGTGTTACCTTCACAATACAGATGAGAGAACTGAGACACCAAGAGATGAAAACAAATCCTCCATTCACACAGTGAATTAGTGGTACAGTTGGGATTAGCACTAATTTCTTTGACCTTAGAGTGTGCATTGTTTTTTAAAAACAAGCATAATGATTTAATTGTTTTTGTAAAAGTGATAGATGTATATTACACAAAATTCAAGCCACTAAAGGAGGACATAGAAGAATGGAAAATCATCCACCTTATTTTACACTCTCCAGAAAGCCTTAATTAATATTTGGTAACTATCATTCAGTATATCTATCTATACATATATGCAGACATAACAATAGAGAGGCCGGGACAAAAATAGATAGGAATTATTTTACAAACTGTATGCATATTCTTCATATTATTCTTAATAAAATAATTTATATTTTGCCTGGAGAAAATTAAATGGAAATGAAATTTGAAGAAACAGTTAAAGTTTAGGTGACAACTTGTTTACCATAACTGCTTCTCATTCTAAAGTTATCCCTTTAAAGTTGAGGAAAAAATTATGGACTCATATGACACTAGAATTTGTTTTTTAGCGATTTGTTTCAAGTTTTAGCCTTCATTTGGTTTTCTTTTCTATAAAACGTGAAGAAATTACGTGTTCACATTTCTCTGTCCTTCCTAACCCTGTGGGTTTAACTATGTGTTTATATTTTCAAGGTTACTAATTGGGACTTGGTTCTGTAACCACAATTTTCATCGATATTTACTCTTATATTTAATGACTCAATGCTTATCTCCAGGCTTGTTCTGTCTTAAGTTCTTTTCATTCATTCTTATTTCAGCACATTTCATTGTTAAGTATTTTCTTCAAAATAAGCTCATTGAAGAAAATGAGCTTATGAGTGGCATTATCCTATGAGTTCTTGCCTGCTTGAAGTTTTGTGTATGACTTTTTAAAACAGTATTTTATCAAAATGTAATTTTAGTACACAGAATGCACAAGTCCAGTGTGCTTAACTTTTTTGGTGTGGTGGGAGCTTTTGTCAAACTGCTTTATTAGATATAATTGACATAAAATAAACTTATATTTAAAGTATACCATGTGATAAATTTTGCTGTATGTTTACACTATAAAGTCATCACTGAATGAAGATAATGAACATATCCATCACCCTCAAAAGCTACCTTGTATCCCTAGTAATTCCTCTCTTTCACTTTCTCAGTTCTTCTCTTCTCTGGCAACTGCTAATTTATTTTCTGTCACTTTAAGTTATTTTAAATTTTCTAAAGTTTTATATAAATGGAATCAGAAGGTATTTCATTCTTTCTGTCTTCTCTCACTCAGCATTATTATTTTGAGACTCACCCATACTGAAGTACATAGTGATAGTTAATTCCTTTTTATTGCTGAGTAGTATTCAGTTGTATGGATGTACCACAATTTATCAGTTTACCTGCTGATGACATCTACATTGTTTATAATTGTGGGCCATTACAAACAAAACTGCCACCAATATTTGTGTGCAAGCTTTGTATTGGCATGTTTTATTTGTCTTGGTTAAATACGAAAGTATGCAACAGCTTAATCATTGGTGATTGATTTTTAGAGAAACTGACAAACTGTTTTTCAAAGTTGTAGCATTTTAAACTCCTACTGGTGGTATATGAAGGCTCCAGTTTCTCTACATTTCTTGCACATCCTTGGTATTTTCAGACTTTTTAACATTAGCTATTCTAATAGAAGTATAGTGGTATCTCATGGTTTTAATCTGCATTTCCCTAATGAGTAATGTTATTGAGCATCTTTTCATGTTATGTGCATCTATGGTATCTTCTTTATTGGTGTTTGTTTAAATGTTGATATGATTAGGCTCTGTGTCCCCACTGAAATCTCATCTTGAATTGTAATCCCCATAATCCCCATATCCGTACTTGTCAAGGGAGAGACCAGGTGGAGGTAATTGAATCATGGGGTCAGTTTCCCCTGTGATGTTCTCTGGATAGTGAGTGAGTCTCACAAGATCTGATGGTTTTATAAGGAGCTCCTCCCTTTTTGTTCAGCACTTCTCCTTCCTGCCGCCCTGTGAAGAGGTGCCTTTCACTATGATTGTAACTTTCCTGAGGCCTTCCAAATCATGCAGAAGTGGGAATCAATTAAACCTCTTTTCTTTATAAATTACCCAGTCTCAGGCAGTTCTTCACTGCAGTGTGAGAATGGACTAATACAAATGTTTTGCTTATTTTAAAAAGTATGTTGTTTGTTTTCTTAGTTTTGGGTTTTGGGAGTACCTTATATAACCTGGGAACAAGTCCTTGATTAGATATCTGTTTTGCAAATATTTTCTCCTAGTCTGTGGCTTTTGTTTTAAATTTTTTTTAGGAGGAGAAAGGAGAGAGAGGCTGTCTTAATTTCTTCTAATAGTGTTTTTCAAAAATGCAGCATTTTAAAATTTCACTAAGTACAATTTATCAATATTTTTTCTTTTATGGCTCATGCTTTTAGTATTATATCTAAAAAATATCTTTGCCCACCCCAAGGTTACAAATATTTTATCTTGTGTTTTCTCCTGGAAATTTTATAGTTTAAAGTTTTACACTTAGGTCTATGGTTCATTTTAAGTTGCTTTTTGTATATGGTGTCAGGTATGACTCAAAGTTTATTTTTCTTGCATCTGTCTACCCAGTTTTTTCTGTAAATGTCAGTTAAGTCAAGTCGATTGATGGAATTGTTCAAGTGTTCTACATGCTTGGTAATTTCTTGTCTACTGGTGATACTAATTATTGAAAGATTCTCTGACTATAATTGTGGATTTTCTATTTCTCATTGCAGTTCTGTAAGTTTTTGTTTTACATATTTTTATATTTTTAGCTTTCTCTCTTTTTTTTTTTTTTTGAAGTGGAGTCTCACTCTGTCACCCAGACTGGAGTTCAGTGACGTGATCTTGGCTCACTGCAACTTCTGCCTCCTGAATTCAAGTGATTCTCCTGCCTCAGATGCCCAATTAGCTGAGATTACAGACACTCTCTACCATGCCTGGCTAATTTTTCTATTTTTAGTAAAGATGGGGTTTTACCATGTTGGCCAAGCTGGTCTCAAATTCTGGACCTCAAGCAATTCAGCTGCTTCAGCCTCCCAAAGTGCTGAGATTGCAGGTGTGAGCCACCGTACTTGGCCTCAAGTTCTGTTTTATGTGAAGAAACTTTAGTATTGGTCTGTCCTCTTGATGAATTGATCTCTTTATCTTTCTAAGATAAACTTGTTTATTCTTGGTAATATGCTATTGGTAATATGATATTAATATAGTCACTCCAGCTCTTTTTTGATGAGTGTTAGCATAGTATATCTTTTTCCATTCTTGTACTTGTATATTTAAAGTCTATTTATTATGGGGAGCATATAATTTGTATACCAAATATCATGAATTTTAT
Organism: Plecturocebus donacophilus; assembly: GCA_004027715.1. Taxonomy (NCBI): domain Eukaryota; kingdom Metazoa; phylum Chordata; class Mammalia; order Primates; family Pitheciidae; genus Plecturocebus; species Plecturocebus donacophilus. Next base: position 115,067 of record PVKP010000777.1, read on the forward strand.
CTTATTAGGTGATGGATATTCTTCCTGGTCCCGTGTGATCACCAAGTACTGTTGCCTCTCAACTTTTTGGATGATTCTTTCTCTAGCCTTAAATAGTTTCTTCACAATATTTTATAAAATATTGTGCTAAACAGTATTTTGCAGACGGCTTGAGGGGCATCCTCCATTTTCCTGAATATGTGGTGTCTACTCCACCTCTGCTTTTAGGATTTTTCTCATTCTCTTTGGTTTTCAGCAGGATGACTGTGATACACTTAGGTGTGATTTCACTCTACTTTTCCTTCTTTGGGTTGGTTAAGCTTCTTGGATCTTTAAATTTATGTTTCCTACCAACTAAAAAGATTTCATACCCTTTCAATATGTAATTTTTTTCTATTCCATTTCCCTGCTCCTTCTCTTCTTAGACTCTAAAGTGTGCTGGATCATTTAATCTTGTCCCAGGGCTCTCTAACTTTCTACTATAAAAATTCCTTTTCTCTCTTTGCTTCAGTTTGGATAACTTCTATTGACCAGTATTCACATTCACTAATTCTTTCTTTCACTATGTCCAATCTACTGTTAAGCCCATTCAATTAGTTTTCCACTTCAGGTATTGTATTTTTCAGCTTTAAAATTTCCATTTTATTCTAATTTTAGAGGTCACATTATTTTTTTGGATTTTTCCCCATATTTTCACCCATATTAATATTTTCCTTCAGATTCTTTCACATACTTTATAATAGTTATTTCAAAGTCCATGGCCACTAATCAGCTGTGTCATCTCTTGGTCTGTATTCAGTCACATGTTTTTCTGTTGATTTTTTTATTTCACAATCTACTTTTTAACATATTCTGCTATTTTTATCATATGTCAGAATTTGGATATAAGAACTCAAAACTAAAGTTGATAATATGTTTTTCAAATTCAAATTTCAAGTGATAATTTTTTTTCAGAAATGGCTCAAATTTTTCTCTTTCAGGCAGCTAGCATAAGGGTTACTTTTTCATTTGGATCAGAAATTGGACTGGTTGGGACTGGTTTACTGTTTTAGTTTGTTTTGGTTTACATCTGGTCTTAATGTCTTGAAGATGAGACCAGGCCTCTCCCTTAAGCAGATATTTGTGATTGAAGAACTGCAAGACTGCAAGATCTACTTCTGCTTTTCAACCAAGCCTCCATTTTCTTCTACCATTCCTTACTTGGAAAATGTCCAGTGGGTGGGAGAATTGGTGTGGGGGAGGACTAGCTCTGGCTTCTGGCTCCAACAGATTCTAATCCTTGTGCCTGCCCACAAACAGATTTTAAAAATTTGGCAGGTTTCCGGTCCCATCAAAGTTCTCCTTTACCTCCCAGACTTCATTTCCAGTCACATATTTTTACAAGTAGCTTTTACCACTGTGACATTTTATCTTTGATTTTTGTCTGAATTCTTTCTGATCCTTTACATTTTCCCCTTTTGCTGCTACATAAACTTTTCTTAGAATTTTATTTGTTCTGTTTTTGATTTTAAGAGATCTCTTATGCCTATCATTTCTTTGCAGTTATGGAGAACTCATCTTTTCCTTGGTTGATTCCTCTTACAATTCATATTTTATTTTGTTTTATTTTATTATTATTATTATTATTATTTTGAGATGGAAGCTTGATCTGTCACCAAGGCTGGAGTGCAGTGGTTTGATCTTGGCTCACTGTAACTTCTGTCCCCTGAGTTCAGTCAATTCTCTTGCCTAAGCCTTCTGAGTAGCTGGGATTACAGGAGCCCACCACCGTGCCTGGTTAATTGGTTTATTTTTAGTAGAGATGGAGTTTTGCCATGTTGGCCAGGTTGACCTCGAACTGCTGACTTCAGGTGATCCACCCGCCTTGGCCTCCCAAAGTGCTGGGATTGCAGGCATTAGCCACTGCTCCCGGCCGCAACTGATACATTTTTTTTGAGAAAGGGTCTCATTGTGTTGCAGTGGCTCCATCTCGGCTCACTACAGCCTCCACCCCCACCCTATAGGATCAAGGGATCCTCCCACTCCAGCCTCCCCAGTAGCTGGGACCACAGATGCAGACCACCATGTCCAGCTTTTTTTTTTTCTTTTTTTGGTATTTTTGGTAGAGACCATATTGCCCAGGCTAGTCCTGAACACCAGAGCTCAAGCAGTCTGCCCACCTTGGCCTCCTAAAGTGCTGGAAGAACAGGAGTGAGGCACCACACCTGGCCACAATTGATATTTTAAAAAACATATCTTTTCATCACATCCTATTTCTCCTTCTTTCACTTTTTTGGGGGAATAGGTCTCATGTTTTTTTTTAATAATAATAAATTTTTAATCCACTCACTTCATTTACTGAAGAGCCTGGACCACTCTGTAGCTTTGGTTTGTTTTGTTGTTTCAAACACTCTAATGCAAATATCTGTTTTATTTTATTGCATTTTATTCTTTGCATTGTGGGACTATTCTGCATCATATTTTGTGCTCATAGTGGCTCACAGCAAAGCTGTTTGATTCTCAACCTTTTTGTGCAGTCACCTGGCAATGTTCAGCCCTTTTGTTTTACCTTACTCACCTCTAGTTCAGTCATCTCTCTGGCTAGGTCATAAAGAATTAGAATGATGTGTCTGTGAAGTTTCACTTTCAACTCCATTTTCTCAACCATTCTGAGAGGTCAGATTGGTTTACCACGGGGCTTCTCCCATGACCTGACCATATCCCTGAATTTTGTCCTGATCAGAGATTATCTATTTTTGTAGACCTTTCATATCTGTGACATTCATTTTCAAGGAAATTTGTTTCCTGCTTGATGTCGTAAGAGGTATTTGTTGAGATTCAGCCTCACCAAAAATAGTGATAATGATGACAATAGCAGCTACTCACTACCAGGTACACTGTCTACCTCATCTCGAATCCTCCCTGCAGTCCTGGGTGGTAAATACTATCTCTTATTATTATTATGCAAATACTATGTCATTTTATTAGTATATAAGGAACTTAAGCATCTAAGGATTTTGGTATTTGTAGGGAGTCCTGGAGCCAGTACCCTATGGATACCAAGGGACAACTATACAGACAGAATAAACAAATTATGCGTTTTATGAGGAAAATAATTAGATCCATGAAGGAGACTGTCATAGGGCGAATTTGAGGTGGGAAGAGAAGTCAGGGAAGGGCTCTCTGAAGAAATGCCATATGAGTGGAGACATTTTAGTTGACACCCACTATTATTTCTTTCATAACACAGCCCTGTTTCTTTTGGATAAATGCATTCCATGAGGATTGGATGAGGTTTGCCCATTAGTCTGAGATGTGGGCATGTGACCCAGACCTGGCCAATCACAATGCTGTAATCCCCTGGTGACAGACATTATTAAGGGGTAGACAAGGGTCTGAGAGAAGCCAGAATCCTTTAGGTAGGATGCTGTGTTTCCAAACGATTTCATGCATAACCATGTGAGTCCAGACCTGGACCCACAAACAGCAAGATAGAGCAGCGATGGCATACTCTAAAACCCAACCCAGGCTTACCCGAAGCCTGACTTTTTAGTTACATGAACCAATGAGTTTTCTGCTTTGGGGGCACTAAGCTACTTTGGATTTGATTCCTGTTACTTGTAACTGTATAGATCTGAAAATTAGTAGAAATTAGATGTGTAGACATTGGGAGGGAGTGTTGCACACAGAGGTACCAGCATGTGTGAGGGGCCGAAGAGAGAGAAAGCTGGACGTCACCAAGTCTAAGGCCAGTAGGGCTGGAATGAGTGGATGAGGTAGACAGTCACTGGGCTGTGGGCTTGTGCACTATACAACATTTCTTGAATAAAGGGTGAAGGGAATTGGGGCTGTACTGGGTTGAATAGCATCCCCCATGCTGCCTCTGAAGGCAAGGAAAGATTTTTCTTAAAGCCTTTAGAGGCAGTGTGGCCCTGCCATACCTTGATCTTGGACTTCTGGTCTTTAAAACTGCAAGCAAATATCTGTTGTTGGAAGCTATCCCATTGGTGAGACTGCATTAGAGCAGCTGTAGGGAACGACTGTGGTGGGAAATATCCCAGCTTCCTTGACCTGGATAGGACAATTCTGATGCCCCAGGAAGCTCAGGGTGTGACCTTATTTGGAAACAGTCTTTGCACGTGCAATTAGTCAAGACAAGTCATACTATATTAGGGAAGGCCCTAAACCCAATGACTGTTGTCACTACAATGAAGCCATGTGAAGACAAAGAGAGACACACAAAAAAGACCATGCAGCAGCCAAGGCAGAGCTAGAGTGACAAACCTGGAACCCAAAGAGCCCCAAGGGTTGCCAGCAGCAACCAGAAGCCAGGAAGAGGCAAGAAAAGATTTTTCCTAGAGCCTTTGAAGGCAGCGTGGCTCTGCCAACACCTTGATCTCAGACTTCTGGTTTTCAGAACTGTGCATGAATGTCTGTTATTTTAAGCCATTCCATGGGACAGGGTGGACTTCATTACAGCAGCCCTAAGGAACGATTGTAGTGGGAGATATCCCAGCTTCCTTGGCCCTGGATGGGGCAACTCTGACGCATGCTCCTCATAGTCGCTTGTGGTTTCCAGCAGGATAGGGCTGCGGCTGTCTACAGGGTAATTTGCTCATTAATGTGCTGTATTTGTCCATTTTCTTGCTGCTCATAAACACATATCTGAGACTGAGTAATTATAAAGGAAAGAGGTTTAATTGACTCACTATTCCACATGGCCAGGGAGACCTCACAATCATGGCAGAAGGCAAGGAGGAGCAAGTCACATCTTACATGGTGGTAGGCAAGAGAGAGCTGGTGCAGGGGAACTCCTCTTTCTAAAACCGGCAGAGCTCATGAGACTTATTCACTATCAAGAGAACAGTATGGGAAAGATCCGCCTCCATGATTTAGTTACCTCCCACTGGGTCCCTCCCATGACATGTGGGAATTGTGGGAGCTACAAATGAAGACGAGATTTGGGTGGGGACACAGGCAAACCATATCACCTGCTCAATGCTTTCCTCTCCTGTACTCTCCCACTCCTTCACTTTACTTTCTGGAATCACCTCCAAGTAAACTACTTGTTCCCAGATGCTTGTCTTAGGGTCTACTTTTGGGGAATCCCAACTAAGACAGATGTCATGTAAGCTGGTGGAGAGGGACTTAGGATGAGACTGGCAGGAGTGACATCATGGTTAGTTAGTTAATTAGTTAGTCAGTTATTTTGAGACGAAGTCTTGCTCCGTCACCCAGGCTGGAGTACAGTGATATAATCTCAGCTCAAAGCAACCTCCACCTCCAGGGTTCACGTGATTCTCCTGCTTCAGCTTTCTGGGTAGCTGGGATTACAGGCATGCACCACCATGCCTGGCTCCTTTTTGTATTTTTAGTAGAGACGGAGTTTCACCATGTTGGCCACACTGGTCTTGAACTCCTGACCTCAGGTGATCCACCCACCTTGGCCCCCCAAAGTGCTGGGATTACAGATGTGAGCCACCATGCCCAGCCCTCATGGTCTTTTTAGGAGGGTTAATGAGTTTGGATTTAATCATCAGTGTTGTGGGAAACCATAGGAAGGATTTGAGCAGGGAGTGATGTCTGATATTCATTTCTCAAGGATCTCACTGCCAGCTATTTGAAGAATGGCTTGTAGGGCAGCAAAGCAGTGAGAAGGAGACCAGTTTCAATGGTCTTTTCACCAGTCTTGTTCTAATTCATAATCTGAGGCAGAAGGCTCCAGTGGGAATTGGGTAAGATTCACCTAGGCTCTACAAGATGCAATTTTCTCCCCCCATGAGTCTTGGGGGCCTCTTGTTATGCTGCAGGCTCTCTTAGTTAACACTCAATTGCTAAGTAATTCTCATTACCTCTCCTTGCTGACAGGCAATGAACAGCTGTCAAGCATGTCTTACAAAACAAGACAATTTTCCCCCATTAATGTATCTTAGGATTGAGAAGAGCGGAGGAGCACGCGTCGCGGTAACCGAGCTTCCCAGCAGTGTCTCCGCCAGCCCCATTTTCCAGTGAGCAATAATTTTCCTGCTGCTGTAGGAGGCAGAGGTGGGAACAGGGAACAAGGAAGGGGCGACCTTTGGGATCTGCCTCCCGCTTGGGTTCCTGTTGCCCTTTCAGAAAGAAACCTTCTTACTGCAACACCTTTGGAATTTGTGTCTAATTTGCATCTGCAATTGGATGGGGTATGTGGAGCACACTTTCACCTGAGATTGTAAAATAATTGCAGTTAGAAGGAAAATTCTCTGATCCAGAGTCTAAATGTTGAAAGGGAAATGAAAGATTATCTAGATATAGACAACTCCAGGCCCATAGTAGGTGCTCAAAAAATTCGCCCATCTGTCATCCTCCATTCCTTCCTTTCTTTCCCCTTTTTTCCTTCCCTGCCTCCAAACCTTATTTCTGATGCCAGAATCACCTCTACTATTTGCTCATTAAATCACCTCTACTATTGCTCCTGTCTCATCTTGAATACTGCCAGTGACAGGGAAGTCACTCCTTTTCATTCCTTTCCAGTTCAGCTCTGGCAATGAGAAATTCAGTTTTTATTTTTGTATTTTTATTTATTTTTTGTTTTCAAAATGGAGTTTCACTCTTGTCTCTGAGACTGGAGTGCAATGGTACAATCTTGGCTCACTGCAACCTCCACCTCCCGGGTTCAGGTGATTCTCCTGCCTCAGCCTCCTGAGTAGTTGGGATTACAGGCACCCACCACCACACCCAGCTAATGTTTTTGCATTTTTAGTAAAGACAGCATTTCACCATGTTGCCCAGGCTGGTCTGGAACTCCTGACCTCAGGTGATCTGCCTGCCTCAGCCTCCCAAAGTGCTGTGATTATAGGCGTGAGCCTCCCCAGCTGAAAAATCACTTTTTAAATGCCAAGATAAATTTTACCTCCTTGTAGCTCCCTCCTACTGGATCTAATTGTGCTCCCAGTGGCCTCACAAAGTAAATCTTGTCACTCTTCTACCTAAGTGGCCTCTGGACATTTGAAAAGAGTACTCAAATCCCTAACAGTCTCTTTTTTCCCCCCTTTAAGCTAAAAGAAAACAGTTCCTCAGCCTTTCTGTTTGCTCTCTTACCGACAGTTTCCCATAGTCTTTGTCTCTTTTGAAATGGTGGCCTTGACTGCAGGTATGTGATCTCACCAGTGGGAACCAGGCTTGGCATATCACCTCCTTTCACTTGAACAGTGCACCTCTACTGATGCAACCTAAGATAATATTAGTCTTTAAAAATATTTTATTTTTAGTTTTCTGGCAGTTCCACTTTACACTGCTAGCTTGTGTTTAGCTTAACTTCGATGAAAAATTCTTAAGTCAGGGCTGAGAAGCCAAATGCTGTCACAGGCAAGACAGGTAAGGCAAATAAGTGAAACATTCTGGATGAGGCTTGTTGTGACATAAAGAGTTCGTGCCCTCTTCATAGTGGGCAGCAGCTCGCAGCTCTAGCAGATTGTTGCTATGCAGAGCGTAGGCTCAGTGTTAAAAATTAGAAGCTTCCACATAAAAATCCAGACTACAACTTCTTTTTTAAAAAAAAAGAATCCAGAGATCTGGCAACCTTGTGCTCATGTTCCAGCATAGCTGGGGATGAGTTGTCGTTGCCAGAAACCCTTGGGCGATCCTGCAGAAGAAGCCAAGAGGGCGCAGGGCCACCTTCCATGTGGCAGTGCTGATCTAATCCATGAACAAATAGAGTGGACCAAAACAGTGCCCAGGAGAGGATGGCGCAGGAAGGCTCAGGCGCTGTGTTCTCCGACATAATTTATGTAAGTTATAATAGGGGGAGAGGAGGCTCTGTCTGGGATATTCTGGAGTCTCAGCATCTTGCACTTTATTATTAGAAATTTTGCAAGCTTATTGCTTTGTAGTGATAACTACATTCTGGCAGAGAATGGGAGGGGAGATGCAATAAACAAAGGGCCAGGAGAGAAGGTAAAACAGGAAGAGGGAAGAAGACCAGAGGTGAGGATGGGGTGGGGGGACCCGATATAGATACAGAGGTTAGGGCAGGTGACATAACTAGAGGTCTGATTGGAGGGAGTAAATAAGAGTTTTTAGGCAGTAGGGCCGGGAGTGGTGGTACACACCTGCAGTTTCAGTGCTTTTGGGAGGCTGAGGATCCCTTGGGGCCAGGAGGTCAAGGCTGCAGTGAGCTATGAATGCATCACTGCACTCCAGCCTGGGTGACAAAGCAATATCTTATCTCTTCCAAAAAAAAGAATTAGGCAGCAAGTGCCAAGGCCCTGAGGTCAGCGTGCTCTTGGTGCATTTGCAGACAGTGAGAAACCTTGACCAGAAAGCCCGGTGAGGAATGGCGTGGTGCTGGCACGTGAGGTGGGAGGAAAGGACAAGGGCCATGTCCAGTAGGATCTGGGGGATCATAGTGAGGAGTGTGATGTGAGGTCCCTTTTAAGGTTGGGCAGCAGCAGAAGGTAATCTAATGCTCTGTCTTGTGTGTATAAAATAATATAAGATACACACGAAAGGGAAAAATGGGTGAGGAGCTACTATGATGTGTCCAGGTGAGAGGTGGTGGTGGCCTGGATCAGGTGTGGAGGTGAGGCTGGAGAGATGTGGTTGGATTCTGGATGTTGACTTGCTGATATGTGGGACCTGGGATACCAGAGAGAGAAAGAAGAGTGGAGAATGACTGCAAGGCTTTTGGCCTGAATAACTGGGTGAAGGGGAAATAACAGATGAGGAAGACTGTGGGAAGAGGAGATCTGGGGGCCGAATTGGGGACTTTAGAAGGAAATGTGGTCCTGGACATCACTACTGACAGTTGAGTATTGCAGAGGGAGAGTGACTCAGATACGTCCCTGGATGTTAATTGCAGACTGTATCAGCTTCCTAGTGTTGCTGTAACTAGTCACCACAATCTTAGTGGCTTAAAACAATATAAGTTTGTTATCTCACAACCCTGGAGGTCAGGCATCCATATGGGACTCACTGGGCTAAAATCAAGCTGTCAGCAGGGTTGGGCTCCTTCTGAAGGCTCCAGGGAGAGTCTGTGTCCTCTCCTTTTCTAACCTCTAGATGGCACTTGAATTCGTTAGCTCTCCTTCCATCTCCAAGGCCAGGAATGCAGGTGGACTGCTTGTCATTCAGACCCAGACCCTCTTGCCTCCCCTGTCCATTGTAAAGATCTCGTGATCACAGTGGGCCCACGTGAATAGTCAGGATCATCTCCCCATCTCAGCATGATATCAGGCCAGTGTCGCAGCCCCTCTGAGTCTGTTTCCTTTCCCTTAAATGACTCTGATAGGCTTTTCCTCTCACACAGTTTAAAGCATTGAATAAGAGGGTGTTGTGGGTCGAATTGTATCATCTCAAGATGCATCTGCTGAAGTTCTAACCCCTGGAAATGTGACCTTATTGGAGATCTTATCTTCACAGAGGTAATGAAGTTAAGTTGAGGTTATTCGGGTGGTCTTTAAAATCAGTAAGACTGATGCTTTTATAAGAAGAGGAAATTTGGATACAGAGACATGCGCAGAGGGAAGTGAGGAGACCCAGGGAGTAGACAGCAATCTACAAGCCGAGGAGAGAGGCCTGGAACAGAGTGGAGTGTCCTCATAGCCCTCAGAAGGAACCACCCCTGCTGACACCTTCATTTTCAACTTCTGGCCTCTAGAGCTGGGAGAGAATAAGTTTCTGTTGCTTGAGCCAGCTTGTTACAGAACTCCAGCAAAGTAATACAGAGGGTTTCTGCAAAGTGTTGATCTCCATGTCTGGCACCTATGAAGTATTGCACTGGGCAAATGGAGGGTGTAAGAACAACAGACGTAAATGATTGCCTGGCCCCTAGGCAACCCTTATTCCATGGTGCTCTCTCCCTCTCACTTTAACAAGGTTTGTTATAAAGGAAACTCCGAGCCACATCCCTTTGGTCACTCCCCTGACCACCCCCACCTTTTGACAGCTTTTCTCAGGTTGCTTCAAGCCAAAAGCACTTCCCCTAGCAGTTCTGACTTGATGAAGTTATCTTGTTTGAGGACAGAGCAGAGCGTTCCATGACAATAGCTCTCTGGGGGAAATAAAAGCAACCATCACATCACTGCCTGACACTCCACTATCACACATTTTCCTCCAGGTCTTCATGTCCCACAGCTTCTTCACAAGTGGCTCTATGCAGGGCCTCCGTGACTTCCAATGACAGATTGCCACCTAAGTGGGCAGCGGGGCTGCATTATCAGAGCTGTTACAATGAAAGAGAGGGTTGTAATCCCCTCTCCCCAAATAACAGACTGTTAGACACAGAATGGTCACTGTGGCTGGTAAGATGTGCGTGGAGAAGAAGAATCTGTTTATAGAAAACCACAGACCGACAACCTCTCCTTCTCCTTACTGTTCCCTGTCTCCCTGAACCTGTTTCCTCTGCCCACTTGTTGGATCATATGGATCCTGAAATGTCTGTAACATCTGATGGCAACTGGCAGTGTGCAACCAAAAGTTCTTTCTTACCAGGGTGCGGTGGCTCATGCCTGTAATTCCAGCACTGGGAGGCCAAGGCAGGGGGATCACCGGAGGTCAGGAATTGGAGACCAGCCTGGCCAACATGGTGAAACCCCTTCTCTACTAAAAATACAGAAACTAGCCAGGTGGGTGGGCACCTGTAATCCCAGCTACTTGGGAGGCTGAGGCAGGAGAATCGCTTGAAGCCAGAAGGCAGAGGTTGCTGTGAGCCAAGACTACACCACTGCCTTCCAGACTGGGCAACAAGAGCAAAACTTCGTCTCAAAAAAAAAGTTATTTCTTGCTGGGCCAGGATATCTCAACAACTGCTTTAAAAACCTACTACATGCCAGACATATATAAGACCATTTATTGATCTACAAACATTTATTGAGTTTGTATGGTAGTAATTCAAATGGGTGAAGGTATAAGTAAGAGGTACCAACTAAAAATGGCTTAACAAAGTCATTATGTGAGGAAGACACTTGCACATGTATGTTTATTCACAAGTGCAAAGATATGGAGCCAACACAAGTGGCTATTGACTGAGAGGCTAAAGAAAAACGTGGTATATATACACCATGGAATACAGCTCAGCCTTTACAAGGAATGAAATAATGTCATTTGCAGCAAGTTGGATGGAGCTGGAGGCCATTATTTTAAGTGAAGTAACGCAGGAGTAGAAAAGCAAAAACTGCCTGTTGTCACTGAAAGGGGGAGGTCGAGCTATGAGTACACAAAAGCATGCTCAGAGACTTAGAAGTGTGAGAATGAGAGGGTGGCCAGGGATGAAAAAAGCCTACACATTAGGTACAATGTAAACTACTTGTGTGATGAGCACACTAAAATCTCAGAATTCATCACTATATAATTCATTCATGTAACGAAGACCACTTGTACCCCAAAAGTCATTAAAAATAAATAATAAAAATTAAAAAGTGTGCTGTAAAAAAATAATAAAACCAGCTTAACTAATGCCACATTATTTCTCACATAACAGAACTCAAGAGGAGTTGGATCCAGGGATGATTCCATGGTGCCTGGGCTTTGCATCAGTCTCTCTTAGCCTTTTTTGCCTTCTCCCTCTTGGAGCCAAAATAGCTGCTGCTGCACTGTTATCACGTCTTTCATATCAGTGTCCAGAGCAGGAAGGCAGTTCGAGAATGGCTGTTGGGTAGACAATCACAAATGTCTGGGGAATTTGCCATGTGCTGGTCATTTTTCTTGGTGCTGATGTTTTACTCCTTCTAATCCTGAGCAGCATACTCTGGGAAGGTTTCATCTTAGAGATGTGTCTAAGGCCACAAGCTAGTAAGTGGCATGATGGGAATTTAAATGTAGGTTTACGTGACTCCAGAAAGTTTGTGTTCATTCTACCAAGATCTAGCAGTGTCTAGATCAGGGTTTCTCAATCTGAGCACCGTTGACATTTTGTGCTGGACAATTCCTTATTGTGGGAGGCTGTCCCATGCATTGTAGGATGTTTAGCAGCTTCTGTAGAATCTATCTATTAGATGCCAGTAGCATACCCTCAGCTGTGACAACCAAAAATGCTTCCACACATTGCTAAATGTTCAGATGCTGCAAAAATCACTTGCAGTTAAGAGCCATTGCCCTATGGAATACTCTTTCTCACTGTCAAGGCTTAATATAAAATTGCAGAAGGCTGGGCAGGGTGGCTCACGGCTGTAATCCTAGCATTTTGGGAGGCTGAAGCAGGTGGGTCACTTGAGGTCAGGAGTTCAAGACGAGCCTGGCCAACATGATGAAACCCCATCTCTACTAAAAATTTAAAAAGTAGCTAAATGTGGTGACACACACCTGTAGTCCCAGTTACTCGGGAGGCTGAGGCAGGAGAATTGCTTGAACCTGGGAGGTGGAGATTGTAGCAAGTTGAGGTCTCTCCACTGCACTCCAACCTGGGCAACAGAGCAGTACTCCACCAAAAAAAAATTAAAAGTGATGAGTCAGCTGGATGCAGTGGCTCACACCTGTAATTCCAGCACTTTGAGAAGCTGAGGCAGGCAGACTTGAACTCCTGAGTCTAGGAATCCAAGACTAGCCTGGGCAACATGGCAAAATCCTGTCTCTACTAAAAACACAAAAAATTAGCGGGGTATGGTGGTGTGCGCCTGTAGTCCCAGCTACTCAGGAAGCTGAGGTGGGAGAATCGCCTGAACTCAGGAGGGCAAGGCTGCAGTAAGCCGAGATCATGCCACTGTACTCAAGCCAGAGCAACCAGAGTGAGATCCTGTTAAAAAAAAAAAAAAAAAAAAAAAAAAAAAACTTGAGTCCTGAGCCTTTAACCTGATGAAATCATGCTCTCTGCTCTGGCACTCTGAATGGAGTTTTCAAAACACTTTCTCTAATTTGGCATGATTGATGGCTGTAGAGTGGGTGAGTGGGAGATGAATGGACCACAAGTGCACCATCTGGTTATTGACACTATGTCACAGTGACACTGCTGAGGGATGTTTTATAGGTTAACTCTTAATTTTAACCTTCATATCAATCTCACGATGCAAGTACTATCCTTCCCCCGATCTTTAGATGAGGAGAATGAATTGAGAGCCGTGAAGTTACTTGCTTGAAGCTACACAGCTGGAGTGTGGCCAGTGGCAGAGTCTGTCTGCAGAGGGCCCCCTCAAGCCTTGCTGTTTCCATAGCATCTCTGTTCGTGAGTTACTGTCAGCTCTGATTTTCCAAGAGGAAACACGCAAGAAGACACTCAGGCCCAAATTAGTGCCTTGAATAATTCACAAGGCACTTTCAGGTGTTCAGGCCTGGGGACTTTCAGGAGGCCTGGTGTTATGGACTGAAAGTTTGTGTCCTCCCCAAGTTCATATGTTGAAGCCCTAACCCCCAGTGTGATGTTGTTAGGAGGTGGGCCTCTTGGAGGTGATTAGGTTTAGATGAGGTCATGAGTATGGGGCCACCATGGAGAGGGATTAGTGTTTTCACAAGAAGAGGAAGAGAGACAGACTTTTCCTTTATCTCCACCATGTGAGGAATACAGCAAGAAGGCAGCCATCTGCAAGCCGGGAAGAGAGTCCTTATCAGAACCCAACCATCCTGGCTCCCTGATCTTGGACTTCCTGCCCTTCACAACTGTGAGAAACAAGTGCCTGTTGTTTAAGCCACATAGTCATGGCATTTTATTATAGCAGCCTGAGCTGATGAGGGCAGTTGGTAACATAGATGAGTGACTGCAAGAGATTGGTTAATGCCAGGGCAGTGCCATATCTCATTGTCCAGGAGGGAGCAAAGGCAGAGGTGCCCCTGCTATGACACCTGCTTGCCTACAGATTGTCTTCTTCAATCTATTCTGCACACAACTGTCTACAATCAGAGAGCCCGCCAAGCCAGGTGGCTGCTTAAAACCCTTCAGTGGGAGCTGGGTGTGGTGGCTCACGCCTGTAATTCCAGCACTTTGGGAGGCTGAGGCAGGTGGATCACGAGGTCAGGAGTTTGAGACAAGCCTGGCCAACATGGTGAAACCCTGTCTCTACTAAAGATACAAAAAATTAGCTGGGCGTGGTGGTGCACGCCTGTAATCCCAGCTTCCTGGGAGGCTGAGGCAGGAGAATCACTTGAACCCGCGAGGCAGAGGTTGCAGTGAGCTGAGATCACGCCATTGCACTCTAGCTTGGGTGAGAGGGCAAAACTCTGTCTCAAAATAAAAAAACAAACCCTTCAGTGGATACTCAGTGCCGACTAGGTAAAGTGCCTAGAACCTATCACATTCATATTTTTAATTACTTGTTATTCATTTGTTTAATGGTTTAATGAGCATCCAGGACCAGGGACTGACCGTACCTACCTCTCCAGCTCACTCACTTGGCACTATCATCATCGCTGTGTTCCTGAGTGCAGCCTTGTTTCTCCTGGTGCCTTTGTGGATGGTGTTGCTGCCTGAATGCACATCCCTGTCAGTCCACCAGACAGATCCCTATTTGTCCTTTAAATATTTGCTGACTTCCTTGTGTAGACTTCCTGGAGTCTTCTCTCCCTGATAGTTAATCACTTCCTCCTCTGTGATGCATGCTTTCCTTGTACACACATCTATGTATTTTTTTTTTCCACGTTGAGACACTCCACTGTTTCTGTCTGGCATTTGACTGTCTCTTCCAACATTCATGCCTTCAACAAGTATTTGTTGAGCTCCTACCATGTCCTGGGTACTGTGCTGGGGCCTAGAGATGTAGCTGAGAACAAAACATGTATGGGAGTTGTGTCTGTTTTCATGGAAACCACAGTCTATTTGGAGGAGCCAGCATTAAACAAATAAGTAAGAAGTAATTAAAATGTGAGTGTGATAGGTTTTACAAAGGAAAACTTGACTAGGGCTGCCTCCAAATTTCCTTGTATCCCTGTAGTCCAGTGGTTCTCAACAGAGGGTAACTTTGCCTGCCAGGGAATATTGGGCAGTGTCTGGAGGTATTTTGGGGGGTACAGGTGCTCCTGGCAGCTGGTGGGATGAGGCCAGGGGTGCTGCCAAATACCCTACAGTATACAGGACAGCACGGGACCATCAAAGGATGATCTGGCCCCAGATGTAAACGGTGTCAAGGTTGGGAGACCCTGCTGTAACCCACTTCCCCAGCATAATATGCCCATAATAGATACACCAAAAATGCTTGCTGAATAAATGGATGAAGAAAAGGAGTCATTCAGTCGTGGTGGCCAGAGATGCCAGTGCTTCTTAGATGAGCATCTGTGAATGATTTCTTCAGTCTTTGCAGGGTGAGCAGGACTGGTATTGCACCAGTTGCACAAATGCCCATGCTCAGAAAGGGCCCAGCTTGCTTGAACGCTCTGCGAAGGCTATCCTGAAATTTGTAGTAATCTTTGAGCAAGGGTCCTGCATTTTCACTTTACATTGGATCTCACAAATTATGTAGTTGGTTCTAGGCTGTGTAAGGAGGGTGGCCATTAATGAAACCTCTGAGAAGGGGGTTAGAAGAGGGAGGTGATGATGAAGCCTCCAGTGAGAGTAGGGGAGGTGTATAAACCCTCTCTCTGATGTCTCAGGTCTGAACCCAGAGTCTGGAACTTAAAGTTATAATTTTTTTTTTCTTTTTTTGAGACCAAGTCTCACTTTGTCACCCAGGCTGGAGTGCAGTGGCTTGATCTCAGTTTACTGCAGCCTCAACCTCCTCGGCTCAAGCAAGCCTCCTTCCTCAACCCCCCAAGTAGCTGGGCCTACATGCACCACCATGCCTGGCTAATTTTTCTGTATTAATTGTTTAAGTTGACACATGATAACTTTACGTATTTGTGGGGTACACAGTGATGTTTTGATATGTATAATGTATAATGATCACATCAGGGGAATTAGTATATCC
This sequence comes from Plecturocebus donacophilus, assembly GCA_004027715.1. NCBI lineage: Eukaryota > Metazoa > Chordata > Mammalia > Primates > Pitheciidae > Plecturocebus > Plecturocebus donacophilus. The sequence continues at coordinate 130,828 of PVKP010000777.1, forward strand.
ATCACCTACCCTAGCCTGCAAAGTAGCCGGGATTCCAGGGGTGCACCACCATACCCAGCTAATGTTTTAAATTTTTTGTGGAGACAGGGTCTTACTATGTTGCCCATGCTGGTCTCACACTCCTGGGCCCAAGCGATCTTCCCACCTCAACCTTCCAAGTAGCTAGGATTACAGGCAAGTACCATTAAGCCTGGCCATTTCATTTTTTAAAGTTCCATCATATATCTCTGAAAGGTGAGGAATATTAAGAAATACTCAACAGCAATACCATTACCACCTCTAAAAAATGAATGATTTTTTTATATTATCCAATATCCTGTCAGTGTCTAGGAACTAGAATAGCTTCCTCTCTCCTTCCCCCTCCTCCCACATCCAATCCATCCATGTGTCCTGCCAACTCAAGACTCATCCTGAATCCATCCACTCCGCTATCTCTCTTGACTTCCACTGTAGCTTAGCCTGAGATGATCTCTGAACTGGGCAATTGCACATCCTACATGGTCTGGCCTTTCCTGTGTCTGACCCTACCTCCCACTAGCCTTCCCCTACTCTCCCTCCCGATCTTTTCCCTCCAGACCAGCCACACTGGCACCCCGATGACCTGGGCCCCAAATCAGCTGTTCCCTGGTACAGGAATTCTCTTCAAACTGATAGTCCCATGACCTATCTCTGAATTCATTCAGGTCTCTGGTGTCTGTTACCTTCTCAGAGGACCCTGCTGGCCAGTTTATCTAAACTAGCCCTTCCCCCACCCACCACCACCCTCAGCCCTGACCATCTCTGAAATCAAGCCATATCATGTCATACCACTGATTGTTTATTGTCTTTCTTTCCTACTGGCACTTCCTATAAATGGCCCTTGGCCTGTCTTGTTCACTTCTGTACTTAGCACAGCCTTTAGCATCATTTTTTTTTTTTTTTGAGATAGGGTCTTGCACTGTTGCCCAGGCTGCAGTGTAGGGGTGTGAACATGGCTCACTGCAGACTCAACTTTCCTGGCTCAAGTGATTTTCTCGCCTTAGCCTCCCAAGTAGCTGGGACTATAGGCGTGAGTAACCACATCCAGCTAATTTTAACCTTTTTTGTAGAGGCAACGTCTTGCTATGTTGCCAAGAGTGGTCTCAAACCCCTGGCCTCAAGCGATCCTTCCACTTTGGCCTCCCAAAGTGTTGGGATTACAGGTGTGAGCAAGACCTCTAGCATATACTCAATTTTCACTGAATATTTACTAAGTGAATGGATTTACTTAGGGGTGAGGTGAGTTTTCCTGACTCAGGTAGCACTGGCAGCATTGAGATAACACCAAAACAAAAAAATGGAAACAAATGCTGAGAAACCTCATCAAATAATCCACCAGTTTTGGAAAGCAGTGTTATGGGATGATTGTAAGGATGGGGCAAAGGCAGTCTCTTGGGGTCAGACCCCACCCCAAGAAGGGAAGCTGGGAAGGAACTGGAGATGTCTTGCCTCAGTTCACCTATTCTCACCTCCTCTACCTCATCTGAATATGACTCTACCTTCCCAATGTCAACTAGGCTGAGAAATTCCAAGATGCGTCTGTGAACAGCCAACCCCAGTGTCCACTCCAGGACAACCAGAAAGAGGAAAAATGCAATAGGGAGAATTCTCTTTTCCACAGGTCCATTAGCTGTGGCTGGAACCCAGAGCCTCAGGCCTTGGAAACTCTGCGGATAAAGAGTTAACAAAGTGGTGCTTTAGCAAACACCAGAATCTCCTGAGACTTCTGCTGAAAAGGCAGGTGTCTGACCTCTCCCCTTAGACTCTGGTTCAGGCTATCCTTTTAGGAATCTCCAGTTTTAACCAGCACCCCAGTGGCTGCTGGTGCAAATGGTCCCTGGCCCCACCTGGGGACCACCAGACTCGAGTCCGGTCTGGAGCTGGAGTTCCCTCCTCTGTTTAATGCTGGCTTCGAGAACACAGGAGATGAATTATGCAAGTCTCTGGAGACTTTCCAGAAGACCTCAGCCACCTTGTTAATTGGAGCTCAACAGAACCGAGATTGGAGGTTGGAATAAAAATAGCTGCATGCAGGTTGAAAGGTAAAATTAGCTTTGGTGTCAGGAATATGAGTTTCAAGGTTGTGGGGAGTCAGGGAACTGAATGTTTGTGTTCTAGTGTTTGTGCGGGTCATTTGAAGCAGCTGAGGCATAGCTCATATGGAAATCCTAACAATGAGGTCACACTAACATGGCCAACATGGTGAAACCCCATCTCTACTAAAAATACAAAAAACATAAGCCAGGAGTGATGATACATGCCAGTGACTCAGGAGGCTAAGGCAAGAGAATAACTTGTTCTCAGGAGGCAGAGGTTGCAGTGAGCTGAGATCGCACCGCTGCATTCCAGCCTAGGCGGCAGAGTGAGACTCCACCCTAAAATCAAAAACAAGTGTGGCACGTCTTAATTCTCACATTACAGATAAATTTTAGCAAGTAGGCAAATTTGCAAATACAGAACCTGCAAATAATGAGGTTGACTGTACTTGGGTTTTGGAACAGACAGATTTGAAAAATGCATCAGAGCCTCTCCCCTGCCACACCTAACTGATTCAATGTAAGGCAAGCAGAAGACATGGATGATGGGAGACTCCCAAGGCCGCCCGCTGTGCGGCTGCCTCCGTTCAGAGCCCTGACCCTTCTCTGGCCTGTGAGATGTCAGTGCTGGGCAAGACGCAGGAGCTGAGACAGCCAGCTTCTCACGTTGCTTCTCATTCCCCACTGTAGGAGACACTTCTTACACCTGCGGCCAGCACGCACCATGGAAGGCAAGCTGCAGCTCCTGGGAAATCCGCTCTTTCTCCCACAGGGAAGAGTAAGGGGTGAAGAGAGAGCGGAGAACCCCTCCCCAGGATTTCCAGAGAACACGAGGCAGCATTCCTATTTTAAGGGCCCAAAGCGAATAAGAGAGAGGACGACAAAGTCCTCACCTCCAGGAAAGTCAATCTCAATTACAAGAGCTGCTCCTGGTGGAGACAGCTTTCAGAAAACCAGCAGGGAGGAAAACCCAGGGGCAGGTAGCTAGCTGCCTTTGATTCTCAGCACCAGCAGACCAGAGATACACAGTTACCATCTCCAGGGACACAGCTGTTACTTTGTAAATTTTGACAATGACTTTGAACATCACCTTGAAGTGGAGGTGTGTGAGGGACAGGGTTCCATCAAGAAGCACAGGCTTAAAGAGGACCTCAGAGGCACTGCAACATCCTGTGAAAATCGAGCACGTCACCATCATCATCATGTCCCTGCCATTACTGGTGGACTCAAATGATATGGAAGCAGTTAACATATGCCACTGAATTTTTTTTTTTTTTTGAAATGAAGTCTCACTCTGTCGCCCACTTTGGAGTGCAATGGTGCGATCTCGGCTCACTGCAACCTCTGCCTCCCGGGCTCAAGTGATTCTCCTGTCTCAGCCTCCCAAGTAGGTGGGACTACATGTGCATGCCACCATGGCTGGCTAATTTTTTTTATTTTTTTTGTAAAAGTGAAGTTTCACCAGTTGGCCAGGTTAGTCTCAAACTCTTGACCTCAGTGATCCGCCTGCCTCAGCCTCCCAGAGTGCTGAGATTACAGGTGTGAGCTGTCGCTCCTGGCCATATGCCATTGACTTTTAATCCCACAAAAAACCAGGTTTCTTTGTATTGAGGGTTTGCCAGTTGCTGATGCTGTACTATGTGTCACAATGGCTCTGTTTTTTAAATAACCATGCAAGCCAGGAACTGTTGATTATTTGCATTCCATCAATGAAGGAACAGAGTCTTGGCCAAATTAAGTAACTTCATAAGCTAGTAGGCAATAGAGCAGGGTTTCTTGACTTCACCCCTGTTAACATTTGAGCTAGATTATTCTATTCTGTGAAGGGATGTCCCATGCGTTGTAGGATGTTGGAGAGCATCCCTGGCCTCTACCCACTAGCTATGCCAGCAGCAACTCCCACAAGTTACGACAACCAAAAATGTCTCCAGACATGGCCAAATGTCCCCTGGGGGTGGGGAGCAAATTGCAGCTGAGAACCAGTGTGATAGGAAAATAATGTCCAGGCTGTCTGAGTCCAGAGCTCAGTCCTCTCATTGCTACATGGTCCAAACTCCTTGCTTTTAATCCTCATCTTCAGCCTGAAACCAGGGCTCAAAGAGAAAGGCCAGTCCCCAACACTGCACAGTTTGTGTGGGATCCAGTGGATGTGAATTCAGTCTGGCCCCAAGCTAAGCCCTCTTCCCACCCACCGTCCGACATCTGTTTCAAAGGGGATTTATCCATCAATGCCTGTACTAAACCCTGGGCTTGAACTTGGGCAGTAATTAGGAAAGGTTCATTCCTATAGCTGTGACCAGACCTGCCTGCTCTTCCATTTCCTATCAAGGATTTTTCTCCCGACAATGATTGTAAGGAAAGCCCAGGGTCTAAGTTCACGGAATACATTCTTCTACTTCCTTTCCATAGGGTGGTAATAGCAAAGGTGTAAATAGCCCTCAAGGAATAGCTATGTGCACGGACAGATGAAGAACACGTTATAATTCACAAGGGTTAACTTTCTTGAGTACCTTCTGTGTGCCAGGCACCTTTGAATATCATCTCCTCTAATCCTCATAAGTGGCCTGTGAATTGTTAACACACATTTTATAGATGCAGAGGCTGTGATTCCAGAGAGCTAAGGTCGCTTGGCCCCAGGTCCAGGCCAGGAAGTGCCCAGGCCTGGATCCAAATTCATATCTGGTAGTTCTGAAGCACAAGCAGGTTACAGTCTGCTCTTCAGTCCCCAGCTCACACCAGCTTCCCTCCACCATCCCCTTTTCTTTCTCCAGCCAATTACAGCCAAGTTTCGCATCTACTGATTTTGCAACTATCCTCTTTTCTTGTGCAATCACAGGTTTCAGCTGCCAATATCTTACTTTGATGTCAAAAGAGAGGGCAATATGTGGCTTCAGAGATTCAAAATTGGACAGAGCAACAGGTTGCAAAGCTTTGCTGGATTTTTAGCCAAAGAACTGGACAGAAGGAGATCTGTGGCTTATCAGATGTCCCTTCTCCCACCGCATGATGGTGACCGTTGAAGGAACATGCTTGACAGTTCAGTTAGCTCTTTAATTACATGGAAAGAAGGGCCTTCAGAAACTGGTCAATCAGCTGAGGAAGAAAGAAGTACATCTGGCTTCTAATCAATGGCTGTTCCAGTCTCTTTCATCGAAGACTTGATCTGTCATTTTCTATTGTCTGCAGTTAATGAATCAGTTTGATCAGGCATTGCTTCCACGGCCTCCCTTGGGTAAAGGGAGCTTGCTTAACTCTGGGGACTGCTGTCTCCTTGATAACGTTGCTCCATGCGCTTCTCAGAGCATTTATCACTCTGGGAGTTGCTGTCTACTGAGTATCTGCTATGTGCCAGGCTCTGCATTGAAGACTCAATATGTCTTAGCTCTTTCGATATTCATGTCAACTCTAGGAAAGAGGTTCTTCTGGCTCCCTGGCCCTGCTCCTTACCAACTGGAAGCCTTTGGACTTCTCTGTGCCTCTGTTTTCTCATCTGTTTAATGAGGATAATAATAGTTATGATCTCAAAGAATTGCAAAGCTTTGATGAGTTCATGTTTACTAAGTGCATAGAACAGTGCCTAGTACACAGTAACTGCCTGCAAGGGTTTGCTACATTTATTATTATCCTCGTTTTTCAAGCAAGGAACCTGGGGTTGATAAGAATTAAGGAGGCTGACCAAGGCTCAGAGGTTGTCAGCAACAAGAGCTGAGACTTAACGCTAGTCTGTTTGACTCAAAAGCTAAGATTTTACCACTGGATCATGAAAGCAGGGAAGGAGGGAGGGATACACAGCCATGTGATATGCTGCACCTGCTTTTGGGAAACTGACAGAGCAGTGGGAACCCAGAAACTGGCTCTCACTTTACAGACCAGAGCAGACCAGCAGTCTGTTCTGAACCCACTTAAAAAAAGGAAGGAGACCCTCTACCAGGGTTAGAGTGACCAAAAGGGCTGCTGGAGAAACTCCTCATTTTCAGAATAGAGGTCAAGCATGAAAGCTCTCCTGAGCCCTCCAGCCTTCCTGTCTTTATCCTCAAGTACCTCACACACTCCAATCCCCCTTCAACACACACATACATATATATATATATATATATATATATATATATATACACACACACACACACACACACACAAACACACACACACATACATACACCTGCATCTGTACTCAGATCTGGCAGTCTTTAACTCCGTGTCTGTTTATACATACTCTTCATTTTACCTAAAATCCCTTCCCTTTCCCCATTTGTACCATACACACCCCCTTTGAAACTCAGCTCTAGCGTCACCTACTCCAGGAAGCCTTTGATGATCATACCACACAGAGCTGCATGCCTCTTTGGGGCTTCCACAGTACTCCCCTTCTTATTTTTTCAGCTTAAAATTCCTCTGTCATTATAAATCCATATTGTAATTATCTGTCTCTCTCATGGGCCCTGGAACTCCTCTAAGGTCCATCTCAGAGGCCAGCACACAGTAGGTGTTCAGGAAATGTTTGTGAATGAATGAGTTATGAAGGGATGGGTAGCCCACCTGGGTGCCCTTTCATGTGCAAAAGGTACTTTATTAATTCTGTGGGTCCACACAGGGCTTGAAGACCACTAGTGGGTAGAGACTCCCAGGGAAATATGCTGACATGTAGTAGGTGCATTCAACCACACCTAAAAAGAGAACAGCCTGCAGGAGCAGACAAGGGACTCCACAAGAGTCAGCGTATACAAGCAGAAGTTGAGGGAACGCTCATCAGGGATGCCGGAGTTAATTTCTGAATTACTAAGATGATGACTATGTTCCAGTGCTTTCTGTCTACACTCAATCGACTCAAAATCTTCTCAAACAACCTTAAGAATAATAATTGTGGGCTGGGCACTGTGGCTCACGCCTGTAATCCCAGCACTTTGGGAGGCCAAGGTGGGTGGATCACAAGGTCAGGAGATCAAGACCATCCTGGCCAACATGGTGAAACCCCGTCTCTACTAAAATACAAAAATTAGCCAGGCATGGTAGCTCACGCCTGTAGTCCTAGCTACTTGGGAGGCTGAGGCAGCTGAGGCAGGAGCAGGAGAATCGCTTGAACCCGGGTAATGGAGGTTGCAGTGAGCCGAGATCGCGCCACTGCACTCCAGCCTGGCAACAGACCAAGACTCCATCTCAAAAAAAAAGAAGAATAATTGTGATCACCATCACGAGACACGTCTATGTACCATGCGCTTAACACACAGAGTGATCACCAGCCCTCCCTACATATATAAGGCACAATTTTAAAAATGTGTACACAATTCAAATAATCAATTCCAATGTTGGGGGAGGAAAAGATAACGTCTGTATACGATCTTCAATGTAACCTCATTTTTCTGATGCAATCTTCGACCATGTATTTCTATTTAAATACATGTCTTTTAATTTTATTCTTTCCTTTCACAACTGAGCAATGGGCAATAAGCTAAACCCAAAGATCATCCTGCTAAAAGTTAAAGATCTGCTGTGTTAGGTGGCTTTTATGATTTTATCTTCTCAATTCTTTCTTTGTCTCAGTTGTACTTAGCTTATGAGACTCATGTTTCTTCACCACAACGATCAGCACTTCTTCTTTTTGCTTAGTTTTCTATAGTAATTACAAAAATACTATAAAATATTAAAGTCCTTGGCACAAACCCTGCTGCAAAGGCAAAGACAGAAACCCTTCTAGAGAGGAATTTCTGCCAGGGGGTCATCATCACACGAGCTTGAGATGGCCTTGCAGCCCCTGATATGCAAAAACCCAAACTTCTATGGAAGAAATGGTATACAGGCGTCCGTGTAAATGCCCCCAAATCCCAGTTTGTCCTAAAGACGAATATGTGACAACCAAAAGTTATCAGTATGGGTATTATATTTATTTGTCAGATAGGATATTATGGCTCAGGGCAATCAAGTAACTCACCCAGAGTAACACAGGGCTTCACCAGAAAGATCAGCACTTCTTTTTGCTTGGTTTTCTATAATAATCACAAAAATGCAATAAAATGAGAAGCAGGGCTGGGAACATGAATCAAGGTGGAATTGAGCATCTATGTTTAGTAATAATAGGTGGTATTTATTGAGCACTTACTGTGTGCCAAAGATTCTTCTAGGCACCATTTGTCTTTAATTTACTTAATTCTCGCAGCAACCCTAGGAGGAGTGCCCCATTTTATAGATGAGGAAACTTGAGATGCAGAGAGACTGAATGACTTGCCAGTGCTCACCCCGCTAAATGTAGTGGAGCCAAACTTTGAACTGGGAGAGCCTGGCTTTCAAGGCTCTCTGTTAAGTGCCAGGCCTCTCAGTAAGCCAAAATCTCAGACTCTGAGCATAAAGAACACCTCCCTCTCTGACTAAGGACTGAGGACATGGCAGAGAGAAGCCAAGTGCCCTGAGGCTGGGTTGATTGTAGGAGCTGATATTTTCCTGCAGAGAAGCAGCTCTGCCATCAAAGGCTCTCCTGTTTGAGAAGCTGACCTTGCAGCGCAAGGACATCCAAGCCAGGGCCAGAGCTGCTTTTTCAAGGCATTGCTCTGAGAAATCTGGAAATGCTTCTCCTGCATACCCCATTCTCATGAGGGGCTGTCAGGCCTCAAAGAGCTGAATCAGGGCCTTAATTGAATGCTTCAGGAAAAGGTGCTATGTGGGTCTCCATAGGCTCAACTCTTAACAGCATCTGTGCTTTGGCCACTAAAGTACAAAATGCAAACTACTAGCTTCTCAGTGCAGAAAAAGGAGCAAAGGCTTAGAAATCAGGAGATCTCAGATCAAGTTGAGGCATCCCTGGCTCACTGAATGTCCTGGGCCAAGTCACTTCACCTGTATGAACCTCGGGCTTCTCTGCATGTGGGGTGTGATGAGTCAGGTTTCTCTAAATTCTCTGCCTCCGACATCCAGGGCTCCTCTGCCCACATACTGGAGGAGATACACATCATGAATTGGTTTGAGCTTCCCTCTGCACATTGAATTTCAGGCCTACATGACTGGAACCCAAATGAGGAGGGAATCCTGAGAAACGAGGAACAGTGCTTTACAGGAGGAGCTACAAAAGTCCCTAACTGCAGCAGTGACTGTACTTACCCGAATGGCTCCCAATATCTGATCAATTCCCTGCAATGATCCACCCCAGCTGGATGTCCTATTATTATTAATAGATGGTACTTGTTGGATAGCATACTATGTGCTGATTATTTTACTTGCTACAACAACCCTAAGAGATAGGTAAGAATTAGGACCATGAGAAAAAGGGGAAACTGAGGCTTACATGCCCAAGGACACATATATAATAAGTAGTACAGTTGGGGCTAGACCTCACGTTAATATGACCAAAGGTCTGTGTTCTCTCCACTACTTCTCCAATTCTCAAATAATCTTGGTCTTGCAAACCAAAGCAGCTTAAGCACAGCTCACTTGTTTAGTATTCACTCAGCAAGTATTCAGTAAGCACCTATTATAAGCTGGGTGCCACACAAGGCACTGGAGATACAGTAATGATGAGACTAACTCAGATTTTTGGGTTCAGAGGGCCTCAGTTGTTCCATGGGGGGGACAATGAAGCTCTAGTAAGAGATAATCACAGTTAAAATGCGAATGAGACGTTGGCAGACGCACACAAGAAGCATTCGCCTCCATTCTCATAAAAGAAAGCCCTTGATTGGTGGCAGTAAATGGATCATGGGGAGGAGCAGGGGGGAAATGTGTTCAAGCTACATTGGTAGATTTACTGCAAAATGGAAAATGTTACTGAATGTAAAAATGCTGAAGATATGAAATTAAAATTGAATCACGAACACAAATCATTTCTGAGTTTCAGAAAAGTTTGAAGGTTGCCCGCATAAAATTTGCCTGGAAGATGGGGCAGATGAGGAACAAGTGGAAAAATATGTGGGTTTGCATGCCAGCTCAGAGTATTTATCTCAAAAGTGGGAATATTTTGCACATTTATAATGTTGAATATTTTATTCATCCATTCAGCAGACACATGATCTTGAGCAAAGGGGTATGAGATGAACAAGACCCTGTTTCTTTACTAAAGAAGCTCAGAAGTGAGTGGGGGAAGGGGCTTAACATATACATATGCTATAATACTAATATTTACAACATTGTTATGTTGTGACCGATATGAATGAAGTCCCATGAGCTCCACAAGAAGGAAGCAATTAATTCCAACCCAGGGGAACCTCATAGCTTTTCCTGGAAGTAGAGGCCCATGAAACAGACCCTAGGGGTGGGTACAAGGGTGTCAGAGCAGAGAGAGAGACAAAGAGTGATGAAGACAAAGGGAAGCAAAGATGCGTAGATGTGGAAGCATGTTCGTTGATTAATGGTTGAGTTAGGATGCTGAGCCGTAGGCGGTGGGAAGATGGGATGAGAGCAGGTTTCACAACCTCAGCACTATTGACGTTTGGGGCTGCATCATTCTGTGTTGTGGTGCTGTCCTGTGCATTACGGTATGTTTAGCTGCATCTCTGGCCACTGCCCACTGGATGCCAACAACAAAGAACACTCAGTCATTGTGGTTTATAAGGCCAGTTAATAGAAGGGAGAGAAGATGAGAGAGGAAGAGAGGGAAGAGCAAGGGAGATGAGGAGCATGACAGTGTCTTAGCTTTTATTACTCTTAAGCATTGACTAGCCTAAAATTCATACATATTACAGCATTTGACCCTCTCCACAATGCCTGCAAGTAGGTAGCTTTGGGCTGGATGTGGTGGCTCACGCCTGTCATCCTAGCACTTTGGGAGGCCAAGGTGGGTGGATGACTTGAGGTCAGGAGTTCAAGACCATCCTGGCCAACATGGCAAAACCCCGTCTCTACCAAAAATACAGAAACTAGCCAGGCATGGTGGCAGGCGCCTGTAATCCCAGCTAGTCGGGAGGCTGAGACAGGAGAATCACTTGACCCAAGAGGTAGAGGTTGCAGTGAGCTGAGATCGTGCCACTGCACCACAGCCTGGAAGACAAGAGCGAAACTCCATCTCAAAACTAAAGAGGTAAAGGATGCAGCTTCGGCCTACGTAAGCATCCTGTTTCATCCCAGCTCCATACCCACGCCTGTTTTCGTTGACACTCTGTTTCCTCCTAAACTGTGCCTCATTCAGCAGCTATCCTGAGTGACCTGCCTCCTGGACCAGGCCAAAGGCTGCCTAGGGACCCTCACCGGTCAGGGTGAGGGAGGAAAACCAGACCACCCAATCCAGAGCTACACGTCCATCCCGTGAGTGCCACAGAGGCCCTGTGGCAAGATGCCACCTCAGAGGCCTGCTGAGATGGCTCAGTTAAGTCTTTTAAGCAAGACAAAACAGAACAAGATGCCGAAAACCTGTCCGTGGTGTGCCACGTCCTTGTTTTACAAGATCCTTTCCTGTCTTGCCCCATTTGCCTTGCCAAGCCAGTCCATTGCATCCCCAAGACCACTCAGATCTCCTTTGCCTTTAGACTTCTTTGCAGGCTGTGTACTGTGCCTAGAGGGTCCTCCCCACCCCAGCTTCCTCACACTGCCAACTTCACTCACCTGTGAAGTCTAAGATTACATATCACCTCCTCCAGGCAGTCTTCTCCATTGTCCAAGCCTGCGTTGAGGCTCAACTCTGAGCTCCCATAATAGGCTATTTCATCATTGTTAGTTACTTGTGTGCCCACCCTCCATTAGGCAAGGAGTCAGAAACTACACCTGAGAGAAGAATAAAGTCTGTTTTGGTAAATAAAGTTTTATTAGAACACAGCCATGTCCCTTCTTTTACATATTAGCTGCAGCTGCTTTTGCACTACAAGAGCAGAATTAAATAACTACAACCAAGACCATATGTCCACAAAGCCTAAAATATTTTCTATCCACCCCTTTAAAGAAAAATTTTGCTGCCTCTTGCACTAGACTATAGGTTAAGAGAAAGAACCCTGTCTTGTTCCTCATTGTATTACCATCAGCATCTAGTGCTGGGCCTGGGAGATAGAAGCAGCTTAATGAATATTTGATGAATGGAATATTTGATGAATGTTGAGTACATAAGTGTCAAGCTCTGTGACAATGTGACAATGCTAGCACATAAGACACCCTTGGCAAGATAGTTCCAAATCAAAAGAAACAGTCTGATCGTATAAAACAAAATCAGCTCAGAAACATGTGTGCCTACACACACACTGTCTCTCTCTCTCTCTCATACACAGACACACACACACACACCCTGGCCTCTCAACAAAGTGAATCGCTTGTGAATGGTATGTTGAGTTCTAACTTAAAGGAGATGCCACACAGAGACAGATTGGGTTAAGGTAACTTCCTGCTATGAGCTTCTGTGATTTTTATTTGAATTTTCTTCCCATCCAATGTTTTGAACAAGAAAAATCAGTTGTTGAATTAAACCTGAATTTCATCAACCTAGAAATTTGAGATGAATAATCTAGACTTTTTTTTAGTCTTGGAAGGAGGGAGACAGGAGAGCAGAGCTAATATTATCTATTAAGGATGAGCATGACTTCAGCTCCCCAAGTTGGAAATGTCTCCAAAAAATAATCTCTTGTCCCACTTGTCCAGCTGATAAAGCTAAACTCTTTCTTCAGGAGGCAGTTCTTTTTGTTGCCTTCTCAAAACCCTCTTTGGTTCACCTTCCTAAATTCTCTCCCTTTTTGAAACTCTAATAGCACTTTGCTCTGCCTGTATTACAATCACTTCTCAGACTTTTGCATGTCTACTTACAGCATTGGGACTATGAGCTGCCTAAGGAGTTCATTCTCATCTACATTTCCAGATACTAGTGGGTGTTCAACAAATGTTTACGGAATAGTTAAAGAATAAATGATATGAGAGAGCGGGAAAGAGAGAATGGTTGAATTAAATGAGTGAGTGAATAAATGGGTAGGTGAATGCCTGAATGAAGAAATGGATGGATGGATGATGGATATTTTAGTAGGTGAGTGGACTGATGGATGGATGAATGAGTGGGTAAGTGAATGGATGGATGAATGATGGATAAGTGGGTGGGTAGATAGATGGATAGATAATTGAGTGGGTGAGTGGATGGATGGATAGTTGAGTGGGTGGGTGGGTAGGTGGGTGGATAGTTGAGTGGTTGGATTGATGGTTGGATGGATGGATGACTAGGTGGGTGAATGGTTGGATAGACTGGATTAAATTGGGTTGGGTGGAAGTAACTGCATTGAAGTTATGAAGGAAGTGAATTATATTCTCAAACCTTTCAATAGCTGGTTGAGAGAGAGCTGTCCTACAGACAGCTGTCCCACACCTCAGGATTCTTTACTACAGGTACAATAGTTCCAAGCCCTAAAGTCTTTCTTCTTCTCATTGTATCTCTTTATTATTCCCTCATTCGTCTTCTCTAGAGGCTGCCCCATCTCTCTTTGACTCAAGTCAGCTTTGCCCAGGGAGCCAAGAGGGCAAAGGGAAATCCCTTTATGGGAAACAAGCAGATGGTCAATTTCCAGCCCTCCAGGAAGAGAGACTGGAGGCCACCTGCTCACCCATGATGGATCTAATTATAGTAGTTGCTTTTATTGGTGATTTACAGAGCTTGGTCCCCAACTGGAGCCAAACAGTGGAGTGGTGATGGAAGGTGAGCTCTCTCATAGACACAGTTGGAGGTGTCTATCTTAGAAGCTCCTGTCTTGTATTCTACTCATCTTTCTAGTCCATACTCAACTGATCAGAAGAGCCAGTGCCTCTCTCAGGAGTAATGCCTAGAACTCTGAGGCTCTGGGGAACACAAATTGAAAAACTTTGCTCTGGTTACAGAGCACCACTTTGCAGATGGGGAGACTGAGGACCAGAAAGGGAGAAGGAAAATGACTTCCCCAGGAAATCAGTGGAGGATCAGTAGCTGGAGCCCAGACTTCTTTCTTTATAATCTATTACACTTTGCTACTGCACTGCCTTAACACATGAAACAATGCATGACTACCTTGGAGACCTCTGAATAAAATGCAACACTATGTCTAAGAAAGGTACCCTGTTCCAATCTCATTTAGCATTCAGCTGGGGCTGATTAGAGTTCTGATTATGATGCTGGAATTATTTTTATTTCCAAGCATTAGTATTTGGGATCAGGTGGGCATTAGTCAATAGGGACTAAAACCAATAACAGAAAGTAAAGTTATTCCCTATACATATACATGCACATGTGCATATATATGCACACACTCTCTCTCTCTCTCACACACATGCACCTTTCTTTTCTTTAATTAGGTTGACCCAGATTGATATGAAAAAATTTCCAGGCTCAGAATTAATTTCTCTTTTATGATTGTGAAAATCATTATTGTTTTCAGAGGATGGGATGACAGAGATAAACTGAGTGACATAGTTTCAGGACTCTTTCAACGGAAACAGGTAGACAAAGACTTTGACTAAAATCAGAGACAACAACCAAAGCCAGGGCTGTTGAGTCAAACGATTGTGAATTTTGGTTCCCATTTCTGTCCCTCTCTAGATGTGTTACCTTGGAAGACTAACTAACTGTCTCTGATCCTCTACTTTCAACTGTGTGGACACACCTCATCTCACAGTTCATTCTTTGTTAAGTAGCCAAGAGATTTTTCAAAAGCATAAATCAATCCAGAAGCCTATTGGATTAAAAGTCTTCAACATCTTCCCATTTGACTTAGAATAAAGCACGGACTCCAGAATGTCCTCAACAAGGACTTCCCTGATCTAACTTTTGCATATAATAAAAAACTAAGTATATTTGTGCAGCCAAATAAGGCAATACTTTTTTCACATGACAAGAAGTTTAGAGATGGTCCAGAGAAGCTCCAAAATGCCAAGAGAGATGCATGTTCCTTCTATCTTCCTGCCTTTGGCATCATCAGAAAACAGAGACCCTCATGGTCACAAGATAGCTGTGCCAGCTCTAGACTTTGCATCCAAGTTCCAGGGGAAAAGTAGGGAAAGGAGCAAAGGAAAAAAGGCATTGCCAGTTGGGTCTCTCCCTTTTTATCACTAAAGTGATAACTTTTCTTTAGACTGCATCTTACAGGTTATTGGCCAGAACTTTGTTACATTATCAATGACAGTTTCAAGGGAGCCAGTCTTCTTAGCTGAGTACTTTGCCTCCTGAAGAAAACAGGGTTTTATTAATAAGAAGAAATGGAGGTTAAAATGTGGACTTGCCAGTAGACTGTAGCAGCAGTGAAGAGATTTTTGCAGCTGTAATTCAGGTCCCAAGTCAACTGATCTTCAATTAATTTAAAGGGAGCTCATACTGAGTTACTCAGGTAAAAACCCCTGAAAGAGGGACTGGGCTCCCCAGAACTGAGAGATCCTCCTTCCTGCCTTGATGAAATAGTCATTTTGAGGAACCCCAAATGGCAAAGGGATGCAGGAGGGCTTCAGAAACTTCAGACTCTAGGACCTGAGAGCTGCCTCCAACCAAAAGCCAGCAAAAATCCATGGTGCTAAATCATGCACCCATAAGGAAATGGATTCTGCCAGCACTCTAAATGAGGTTGGAAGCAGATCCTTCCCCAGTTGAGCCTTGAGATGAAAATACCATCTGACCAACACCTTAATTGCAGCCGTATGATACCCAGAACAGGGGACCCAGCTAAGGTATGCTAGGACTCCTGACACACACAAACTGTGAGATAATAAGTGTGAGGTTTTTTCTTAAGTGACGAAGTCTCCCAAGTTAACACATCTAGAGAGGAACAGACATGGGATCCAAAATTCACAATCGTTTGACTCAACAGCCCTAGCTTTGGTTGTTGTCTCTGATTTTAGTCAAGGTCTTTGTCTGCCTATTGCTGTTGAAAGAGTCCTGAAACTATGTCACTCAGTTTATCTCTGACCAAGATTGTGGCAATTGTTGAAATGGAATTGCTGAAAGAATAAATGACAGGGGAGAGGGGGAAAGAGAAGATGGTTGAATTAAATGAGTGAATGTGTAAATGGGTAGGTGAATATATGAGTGGAGAAATGGATAGATGGATGGTGGGTGAATGGATGGATGGATGGATAGATGGGTGGATGGATGGATGGATGGATGGGTGGATGGATGGGTGGATGGATGGATGGATGGATGGATGGTGGATGGATGGATGGGTGGATGGATGGGTGGATGGATGGATGGGTGGATGGATGGATGGATGGATGGATGGATGAATGGATGGATAGATGGATGGATGGATGCAGCAACAGATAGCTAATACTGTGACAAACACCCAGGTCTCCTTTCTGCCACTTTGATTGTGCTGTACTCCTTCATCCATTAGGAACTTCACTCAGGCTGTTATTTCTGCTAGGTGCAGCCTTTCTCTAGCTCTGTGCAGAGCCAACTCATTCTCCTCCTTCAAGTGCCAGCTCAAATACCCTTCTCAGAGATGCCTTTCCTCACCATTCAACCTAACCACCTCCTCAACACTCCTACACCTCACCCTGCATCACATAACCTAAGCCTATCATAAATTACCTTTATTTATCTATTTGTTTCCTTGAAACTGTATTTTTCCACTAGAATGTCACCTCCAAGAGGGGAAGGACTGTGTCTGCCTCCACTGCATGTAGAACAGTGCCAGGCACTCAGTAAAGCTCAGGCAGACAACCCCATCCACACACCCAGACTCCTGAAGAGGTTTACAGGCGGCCTAAAAGCAGGATTTCCAGACACAATCCAGCAGAGCACACCTGTAAGTGTTTCGCGAACATAGCAGAAGGTACTCCTGGTCCTTTGCTCTTCCTGTAGTGGCCCGCTGCCCTCCCACATATCCATTCGTATGGTCATCTAGAGACTTGCCATACTATTTCCCTCCCTCACGCATTCACCCTTGTGATTTAACTCTGTGTGTGTGTATGTGTGTGTGTGTGTGTGTGTGTGTGTGTTTTCCTTTGTCCTATTTTTGTTTTTGTTTTTGTTTTTGAGGTGGAGTCTCGCTCTGTCACCCAGGCCGGAATGCAGTGGCACAATCTTGGCTCACTGCAACCTCTGCCTCATGGGTTCAGGCAATTCTCCAGCCTCAGCCTCCCAAGTAGCTGGGATTACAAGCATGCGCCACCAAGCCCAGCTAATTTTTTGTATTTTAATAGAGATGGGCTTTCTTCATGTTGGCCAGGCTGGTCTCAAACACCTGTCCTCAGGTGATCTGCCCACTTCGGCCTCCCAAAGTGCTGGGATTAGAGGTGTGAGCCACCATGCCCAGCCTGTATGTGTGTATTTAACTGTAAGTTACCGCCTCATAAAAGCTAGCAGGAATTTGAAGAGGGTGAGTAATTCCCTGTATAAATAGAATATACCCTAGAAATATGAACATAGTGCTTACCTCCTACAGTTCATCACATTGTTCTCCTATGTTAAAATGAGATAATCTACCAAGAAGAAGGGGGCATCTTGTCTGTATGTTCCTGACCATCAAATAATACAATCGAGAGTTGCACATTAATGTGAAATAAGAGATTCCAAAATTTCCAGAAGGGTCATTAGAAATTGTTTTGCCCAACCCTTTTAATCTAAACAGGTGTGTTGTTGAACACCAGCCCTGAGTGGCCCTCTGTACACTGCTCTGTGGGCAACAAAGTGTGGCAAATATGAATTCCACATTCTTGTCTTGGGGGCTCATGGTGAATGTTAGTATAGTGGTCTGGAAGTAGTGATTAGCCTCACCCCTCTGCCCCTCTGGGTTCTGAACCACCCATAAGCCAGAGGAGGAATAAAATGCTTTATTATCCCCAAACACAGAGCTTCTGGCATAGCTGGGATGACCTACAGTCAAGGAAGGCTTTGTGTTACTTTACTTAGGGAGTCTGGAATCCAGACACTGACTTCTGCTTCGACAATATATAGACCAGATGCTCTGAAGGACTTCTCCACACAAGACGACTAAATCCTAATGAAAATAAAATGTTATTAGTGGGATCACAAGAAGCAAGGAGAATCTCTAAGGGGCCAAAAAACTAAGTTGAAGCTTAAGCAGAGCAGACAAACATGCATAAGGGAACATCAGTATGACAATCAATTACAAGCTTCAGGATAAGAGCAAGATGTGGGGATTGGACTCGCCCCTCCACTATTAGTTCAGGTAGCTAAAAACAGACAGTGCCTTTGGCTCTTGGAAGACAAAAATGCAAAATCATCTCTGAAGGAAAACATCCTTACTCGATGTCCTCAGTATTCTCACAGATCAAGGTTGACCCAATATAAACTCAGAAGTGAACAAGCAACAAAAAATGATCAGATATATTTGAAACCAAAGAAAATCTACAAAATAGAACTATAATTATTGAAATTAGAAATCAGTAGGTATGTTTTTTTAAAAAATAATAAAGCAGATTAGACACAGCTAAAAAGGAGAATTCATAAACTGGAAGATGGAGAGCAACACAAAGGCAAGAATAAGAAAATAAGAAATTCAGAGCTGTGAAGGGCAGAATAAGGTATTCTAACATACATTCTAATTTGAATTCCAGAAAATAAACAGAGAGAGAATAAAAATGAGGCTACATTTGAAAAGGCAAAAACTGAGAGTTTTCCACAGCCGGTAAAGACATGAATCTACAGATAAAAGAAATACCATTTACACCAAACTAAGTAAAAAGAAACCTATTCCTAGATACACAGTGGTAAAGCTAAAGAACATCAAAGACAAATAGGAATTCTTAAAAGCAGCAGCAGATGGAAGAAACCAGCAACAACCTCCAGCATAGATATAATAGTTAAACCAGCGACAACTGGACTTTTTTTTAACAGTAGCAACAGAAGTCATCAAAATTCTCTCTTCGTCAGGTTGGGAAAAATACAACTGTCAAGCTAGAATAGCAGATCTAACAAAACTGTATCTCAAGAACAAGGACAAAATAAGGACATCTTCGAACTTATAAAAACAAAACTTTAACTAATAGACCAACTAAAATAATTTCTAAAGGATGTAGTTGAGAGAGAATGAAAATGACCCTAGATAAGTTCTGAGATTCAAGAAGATTAGCAAAAGGGAAAAAGGATAAAACATGTAGGTGAATCTAAATAACCATTGTATTCAAAAAATATATTTGTCTATGAAGTAGGTTTAATAGAACTAAAGTCCTCCGCAACAAGAATGTGTCAATTAGGAGATAAATGGCTGGGGTTAAAGTAACCTAAGATCTTCATATCATCAGGCAGGGTGGGAGGATAATGACAGTCAAGAGACCAACATTACATCCTGGGCAACACAGTGAGGACCTGTCTCTAGAAAATAAAAATAAAAAGTAAATTATCTGATTGTGGAGGTACATGCCTGTAATCCAAGCTACTCAGGAGGCCGAGGGAGTAGGATGCCTAGAACCCTGAATTTTGAGGCTGCAATGAACTATGATCATGCCATAGCACTCCAGCCTGAGTAACAGCCTCTAAAATTTCTTTTAAAAGATACTGACATTAAAAGTAAAAGATACTGACATTAAAGGTCTCATGTGCATAGTAAAATTTCAAAGATAATCATTTAAAGAGTAAAAACAAAGGTTATAACTCCCATCTCAGGAAAGATAAAAAGTAATAAAAATTAAATTTTATGACCAGAAAAGATAAATTATATATATATTTGAATTATACATTTTTAATGCATTTTATATATATAATGCAATATCAATGAAACTTTTAAAAAGTTGTAACAGGAGAAACAAGTCCAAATAGATCAATAATCATAATAAATATAAATTAAATAACCATCTCATCCAAATGCTATTACAAATTGGATTAGGTAGAGGTGGGGATTCCAGCTATCTGCTGTTTTTTTTAAGAAAAAAAGCTAAAACATAAAAACATATGAAGGTTTTAATACAGAAAGTAAAGGAATAGACAAAGACATTAGATTGTTGCAGATGTAATTGCTTTTGCACCAACCTAATACATCAGGCAAATACTAACAATTAATACCAAATAAAATAGCTTTTTAGTAAAGAATATATATCAGGGATAGAGAGAATCATTGCAAAATAATAAAGCATTTGCTTCTCCATGAAGATATGGTTCTAAAAATGTTTGCATCTAGTCAAATTACTTTGCAGATGCTTCTTCAGACTTCTCTATGGAAGATCTCACCTGGCCTCACACCCTAACAAGTGTGGAGAGAAATGACTGTGGGTGGCCAGGTCAGCTGCTAGATGCAGTGTTCCCAGCCCTGGTAAAATCCGCCAAAGTATGATAACTTCTCCCCATCTTTCTAGAGGTATGAGTCATTCTTCTTTGCATGAGGAGTAAAGAGGTCAGAAGTGAAGTTTCTTTCCCATAATCCCTTGAGAATGCAGAAGTGTTAGGTTAAGTTCCTACTTTACAGGCTGGGGACAGGAACACTGAAAAGAATAAAGAATCAATTTGTAGCTGGGTGTGGTATGCCTGTCATCCCAGCTACTTGGGAGGCTGAAGCAGGAGGATTGCTTGAGCCTAGGAGATCGAAGCTGCAGTGAGCTATGATTACACCACTGCACTCCAACCCGAGTGAAACAGCAAGATCCTGTCTCTAAAAAGAAAAAATTAAAAGGGAGAAACTATTTGAATTGAAAAGGCAGAAGTCTTGACTTTCTTGAACCTAATATTCCGCTCATCTTTTTTTCTTAACACAGATCTACAGAATTTTGGCAAACAGAGACCTGATCCAACCCTCTCACTTCAAAGATGAGAAAACATAAAACACAGAGAGGTGACATGGCTTGCCCGAAGTCACACAAATAATGTATTTGCATGTACAGATAATCATTAATATTCACACAGGGACCCAAGAAAGATTGTGAAAACAAATGAATTTAAATGTTAAAATGGCAAATTCCCCCTCAATAAAGAAAAAAGCCTCTATCACACAGCCCCACTAAATTAAAAAATGCACTCCAATAGGTCTGCTTTCCCTCTGCAAAGGGCTAGCAAACAAGAAAGCCGTAGCATGCTGTGCACGGCATTGAAATGTCAGATAGCTGCTGACTCCAGTAATTCATCATTGAATTGAAAGCATTACATATGGGAAGAGCAAAAACCTAATTCCAGCTCATTTCAATAAGAATTGATCTAAGGGTTCATTACATAAAGTAATTTTTACTAACACAACTTTGAACGGCGTCCTCCAACAAGGGTTAGAATCTCTCCCATGATAGCCAGAGCCGATAAGGGGAAATTTGCATGCAGATAAATGCTGCCTGCTAAGTTGCAGATTCCTTGCGTTCAATTTAACTAAGTTGTTTTTCTTTTTTAATGTTTGCTTCATGTTGGAGAGGAAGGTTGGAGAGGGCTGGGAAACTGGAGTTAGCGGTTATTTTTAAAAGAGATCTAGGGGCCAGGTACAGTGACTCACGCCTATAATCCCAGAACTATAATCCCAGGCAGAGGCGGAGGGTTGCTTGAGCCCAGGAATTCAAGACCAGCCTGGGCAACATATCGAGACACTATCTCTACAAAAAAAATTTAATAATTAGTTGGACATGGTGGCATGCTCCTGTGGTCCCAGCTTTGGGAAGACCAAGGCGGGAGGATTGCTTAAGCCACAAGGTCAAGGCTCCAGGTAGCTGTGATCATGCCATGCACTCTAGTCTGGATGACAGAGTGAGATCCTGTCTCAAAAAAACGGCGGGGAAAGGATCTAGGAGCTCAAATGCAGATTCATTTGTCTCCATGAGCTGTGCAGCCTTAACTGCTCTTCTCTAACTCTATTCCTTCTTCTATAAAAACACTTATATTTCGTGTGATAATTGAATAAGAAAATGGATATAAAGCACTTAGCAGAGGTTAAAGTTCCTGATGAAAGGTAGCTTTTAAAAAGCTCATAAACGGTTTACTAGTTCATGATCTCAAGATATTAATACCTACCCGACCTGACAGTCTTTAGAAGAGTGAATGAATGTGTGTGGTATGCAATGACTGTTAGTCCCAATCTCCTCCCCTTTGAGTGGGCTTGAGTGAAATCCTCCAAGATCCCAGATGTATCCAGCCTTGTGTCTGATTGGTCCCAGCAGTGAGGCTCGAAACTGGGCCTTTCATTAAGAACCTTAACCTCTGCTAGCTGGACCAACATATCCGATTCCTCAAGCAAAATAAACAATCCCTCTGTCTCTCTTTCTCTCTCTCTCTCTCTCTCTCTCTCTCTCTCTCTCTCTCTGTTGTTGTTGTTGTTGTTGTTGAGACAGAGTCTCACTCTGTCACCCAAGCTAGACTACAGTGGTGCAATCTCAGCTCACTGCACCACTGCCTCCCACATTCAAGCAATTCTCCTGCCTCAGCCTCCTGAGCAGCTAGGACTACAAGCACGTGCCACCATGCCTGGCTAATTTTTGTATTTTCAGTAGAGATGGGGTTTCACCATGTTGGCAGGGTTGGTCTAGACCTCCTGACCTCAGGTGATCCACCCACCTCAGCGTCCCAAAGCGCTGGGATTACAGGCATGAGCCACCGTGCCTGGCCTCCTCTCTCTCTTATTAAATAGGTTTTTCTAGGCTCAAAAACAGACCTCTGGCTAAATTTGTAAGTTTTCAACTTTGAATACTGATTGGAGTCATCAAATGAGGGAGTGAGGGGCTTTGAAAAACCCTGTGCCCAAGCTGTACCCAAAGCCAATTAGATTATCTGGGCATGGGACCCAGATGTCAGTATTTTTTTAAAGCTCCCAGATGCAACAACAAAAAATAAAATAACCCAATTAAAAAAATGGGCAAAGGACTTGAATAGGCATTTCTCCAAAGATGGTTTATAAATGGTTCTGTGTTCCTGGAATAGGGGAGCCAAGACAGGATGTGGTGGGAGGTGGGCTAGGAAGATTTAGT
Source organism: Plecturocebus donacophilus (assembly GCA_004027715.1). Classification (NCBI taxonomy): domain Eukaryota; kingdom Metazoa; phylum Chordata; class Mammalia; order Primates; family Pitheciidae; genus Plecturocebus; species Plecturocebus donacophilus. The sequence goes on from PVKP010000777.1 coordinate 153,609, forward strand.
CCTCAGAGTTCTGCCACACACCGGTTTGAGGGCAATGGGGAGGGAGCCTTGGAATGCATTAAGCAGATGAGTAATCTAGTCAGATTGACGTTTCTGGAAAATTACTCTCACTACAAAATAAAGAGTAGATTGGATGAGGTGTGACCAGAGGTATAAAGACCAGTTAGGAGTTGATGGGTGGACTCAAGGTCAAACATTTCTAGGACAGTGGTTCTTACACATTCCTAGAAATCTTCTGCAGGCCTTGCTGAAACTCAGATTGCCAGGCTCTCCTCCTGGTGTGTTTGATTCAGTAGCTCCAGGGTGCAGCCAAGAATTTGCATTTCTAGCAAGTCCCCAGTCAGTGCAGGTGCTGGTGGTCTGAAGACCTGACTTTGAGAACCTCTGCTCTAGGTGGTAATGATGTTAGAAGGAGGATTCTTTTGGAAAGCAGCTTCACAGTTCTAGGCTGGTGCTTCTAGGTCAAGATTGAATGCTGGCTGTACATTAAAATCACCTGAAGAGACTAGGCCCCACCACACCCCACTTCACTGATTCATCTGATCTGGTGTAAGGTCTAGGTATGCACATTTAAAAGCCCCCAAGTGACTCTAGTATGAAATCGGGGACGAAAACCAATCCTAGCTGCTCAAAGTGTGGTCCGTGACCCAGCATCTTCAGCGCTATCTGGGAATGAATTAGAGCTATATCCCAGACCCACAGACTCAGCCTCTGCATTCTAACACAATTGTCCAGTGGTTCCTTGGCACGCCGAAGTTTAAGAAGCGTGGATGTAAATAGCATCTGGCCTGAAATGGGATTCCAGAAACAGCTGGAAGCACAGGGGAGGTAGAATCCAGCCCCCAGGATGATAACCCAGACAAAGACTCTGGGGAGAAGAGAGAGATTCATTCATTTGTTCCGATGGACTGTATTGACCTTCACTGTGTGCTGGGCATCATGCCAAGTGCTACAGAAATATGAGGCAGGCACCTGGCCTCAAGGCCAATAAGACATGACAATAATAAAATGAGAGGCCAAGAGCTCTCATGCTGAAGCTCTAGAGGTGCTTCTGAATGGTGGCCAGGTCAGCAACTCCAGCACCAGCTCCCAAGAGCAAGGACATCTTCCCTGCACACGACATGCCAGGCACCTGCCAGATTTTCCATAAATGTTTGCTGAAAGAATGCTAAATTCGGTGGCATTGGAACTGGGCCTTCCAGGTGTGAAAAAATTACTATGGGCAGAAATGAACCAGGACTTCACAAATGGACAGGACCCCCCCCACCCAGGGCCAAACCAGGTTATGGCAAAGGCCAGGATGTGTGTGAGGGACCACAGCCTGTGGTGCCATTTGGCTGGATCTAGATCTAGTTGGCACTCTTACTGTGCACAGAGCCAGAGAGTAAATGTTTCAGGCCTTGGGGGCCATGCAGTCTCTGTTGAAACAGCTCAACTCTGCCTTAATAGTGTGAAAGCAGACATAGACAATCAGTAAACACATGGGTGGCTGGATTCCAATCAAACTATCTACAAAAGCAGGCTGCAAACCAGAATTGGCCCAAAGGCCCTGATCTACAATAAGAGACGAAAAAGCTGGAGATGGAGCCACAAAGATAAATCGGAGGTCGTTAGAAGTTCACAGAAGGCCTTGGCTACCAAGCAAGGGAGGGCAGATACTGAATCAACAGCAGGAAGCTGGATGTTGGAGAACAAAGTGAAATGCTCAGCTTGGAAAGCTCTATCAGACAGAAATGTGTGAGAGACAATCAGGAGCTGGGGGAGAAGAGATGGGGTTGGGGGGCCACCAAGAGATTTGGGGTGCTTCCCAAAGGTCTGGACAACCAAGAGCCATAGCAACAGCACCCACCCAGAGAGAAAGGCTGAAGTGCAAGAGAGGCTTTGGTGGCCAACGGTAGGGAGGGAAAAGGAGGGGTCGGAAACAGTGCCTTTTTTGGTCACTGGGGTGGAAAAGGATTTTGTAGGCAAAGGCAGGGAAGCTGGCAAGATCTTGGGGAGTGAGGATCTGGATCTGGAAGCTCAGGAAAGTGTGTTGAGCCCAGGAAAATCCAAATATGCAGCAGCATGAGGCCTCCCGTCAACTCCCCATCCCCCTACCCTCCCACCCCAACACAGCCAAGCACAGAGGCAGCTGGAGACAACATTTGAGAAAAGCAAGATAAAAAGGTTAAAATGCAGGGTTGGATTGGCGGCTGGTGTTCCCAAAGATGTGAATCTGAGAGGTGGAGCTCACCCCAGGTTGGGGTGAATCCCAGCTCTCCTGGACCAGAAGGAGCTTCAAAGCAGCACTCCTCAAACCTCAATGTGTTGCAAACCCCTAGAGAGGCTGTTAAGTCATACTGTGCTGCAGCGGGCTGAATGAGAGGCTCAGACCTTGCAATTTGTACAAGAACCCAGTGGGGCCGATGCTGCCAGCCCAGGACCACGCTTTGAGAATCGAGGCCATGAGCTCATTCCCCCAACCTCTGTTGTCACCCAGAAAAAGGACAGTGAGGATCACTATGCTACCATTTGTTGAGTGACTAATACATACTAGGTTCTGGAGATACTGAGAAAATAGCAAAAGGAACTAATATCTGAGCCCTTGCTATGAGCTGGGCACTGCCCTAAGAAACCCCCATCTGTGACTCATCCATTTCTCACAGGGAAAGAACCCGCCATGAGGCAGGCTTCACGAGTGCCCCCGTTCTCCAGATGATGAAGTGGCCTGAACACAACACAGCCATGCTGCAGAGCTAGAGCTCCATCGCTGCACCCAAGGAGGACAGCAACTGACCACCTAGGCAAGCTATGAGTCCCCCTTATCAAGGCCACCTCTCCTGGAAAATTTAAAACTCAGGCAAGCTCTTCAACTACATTGGATTCAAGGCATCATGAACCTCCTAAGTGAGGTGGGCTGGCTGCAGGGATCATGTATCTGCTAGCAGCAGGGACCCCCATGGGGCCATGTGGCTAGGATGTCACCCACAGACAATTATTTCACTTTGCTTCTTAGACACTAAAGCACTAAGCCGTTAGAAGAGATACTTCCACGGAGCTCCTATAATGCAAATAAATACTCCCCAAATAATAGGGAAATAATCTGGTGGAGAATTCTGTAGCTGGTGCATATTTGATGGGCACGATTTTCAGAAGCGACTCCCAGCCCCTTCGTCAGGGTCCTGGGGTGCGGTCCCCGCCAGGCGTTGCGATACTACCACCTACTGGCAATGCAGAGATCTGCTGCAGAAGTCGAAGCGTTTAAACCCCCAAAACAACAGGGGAGGCTGCATTCTGTTAACACCAGTCTGGGCGGTGGCTGTTTTTAGCTGGGTCTCTCCTTCTGTGCTACTTTCATCATGGAAACTGGCTCTCTAGACCCAAAAAAAGCTGCGACGTGCTCTGCAAAAGCTGTTTCAGGGCCAATTTTAGCTGCATTTCTTGGAATTTGGGCTCCCAGGAGGAAGGAGGGATGTGCGGTTCCCAGGAAGATGTGCATCTTCTTCCTGGAGGCTGTTCTGGCCATGAGATTATAGATCCCTTTGGGTTTTGCACTGCACCCTGCAAAGGAATATTTGGGTTTTATATGCAGCAGCAACTGTGTCCTGGGATCTTTACCATGTACAATCAAGAGCTTTCTTTATGTGGATCATTTCACTGATGCTTCCAAATAACCCTACAAAGACATTCAGAATTATCTCCATTTTACAGATGAGGAAATCAAGAGTTGGGAAACTTAAGTGATTTGGCCAAGGTCATAGAGCTGCTACCCACCAGAGCCATGATTTCAACTCTAGAGTTTGTCGTCTATACCCAGCACTCAAGCAAAGCAGTGGATCAAGGGTTGAAAGTCGTGGACTCACCCACACTGTGCTGCCAATTCACTGTGTGACTCTGAACAGGTCATTTAAGCTCTCTGGATCTCAGTTTCCTCGATGATAAAACAAGTGTGTTCATCATATGTCCTGCTTCGCAAAGTTGTGCAAGGATCCAAGAAGAAATCTGATATCCTTTGACCCAGTGGTTCTGTTTCCTGGCCTGGGGGACATCAGACTCCCAGAGTCTTCTACAGATTCCAGGCGAAAGATGAGGATAGGCTCAGGATCCTGACACATGAAAGTCTGCTCCATGAGCTGGAGGCTACAATTTGTTTGATTTCCATTGTGCCTGGCAAAGAGCTTAGTTGGTCCCTGGCAAGAAATTGAAGAGTTGACCACCTACTATGTTTTGGGCACTTATGCTACACACTGGGGGAGCAAACATAAGTGAGACACAGAGGTCATGGCCATGTGGCAGAGATTGACAAGTAGCCAGGTAGACCCCTATACATTAGGGACCGTGATGGGATAAAGTGGTGTGGAGGAAAGGGATATGGAATCACAGAGCGACCCCAACCTAGCTTGAGAGGATAGTGCCAGAGAAGCCTTCCTAGAATATCTGGCTCTAGTGGATCCCACAAAGCTCTTAATCAAGTAAGAAAGTGAAGAAAAGAAGACTCTTGAGAGATCTGAAAACCACATGACAAGCCAGTGCCCTGGAGGCCAACCTGACCCAAAGACAGAAGCTTCACCACACTGCACCATCTCCAGAATCCCAGAAACCCCTTTCCAAAGCAACCAAGTCACTCTTCATCTAATAACAAACAAACAAACAAAGAAAAATTAGCCTTTGTCCATATCAGCCACGGTCCAATTTCATGCCTTAAGCTTTTGGGTAGGTCATTGGAAGGCTATCCATCCCTGCTGCCCCCATGCCAAGCCTCAAAATGCTAAATTAAATATAGGTAAAATGACCAGTGCACTTTTCCCACCTTTTACCTTGCTTGCAGATGGCTGTCACCTAGCCGGGGACCTGCAGGTACAACTGTTTAATACCTCAGTGGTTCTTCACTGGGACAATGTTGTCCTCCAGGAAGTAGCCAGCAATGTCCAGAGACACATTTGGTTCTCATAACCAGGGGGTAGGAGAGATGTTGCTACAAGCATCTGGTGGGTAGAGGCCAAGGACACTGCTCAACATCTCGCAGTGCACAGGACAGCCCCTACCACAAAGAACAACGTGGCCCAGGACACCACTAGTCCAGAGGCGGAAAAACCCTGTTGTATCCTGCTGAGCTGACCATAGAGGACACTAAAGGAAGCCATTAGGTCACTACTGAGCCATTCAGAGCCCTCTTGGACAGAGATGGAGGGAAAGGGGGTGTAGAATTTTCTATATTACTAACTGTATTGCATTAGTCCTCCATGTGGTTTTCAATATTTTACCCCATCACTGACCACCAACACTGCCCCAATTTCTGAGAAAGGTCAGATGGTATCTCAGCCCTTCCCTGTTCTCCATTCATTCCACCCACATGGATTGAGCACCTAGAGTGTGCCAGGCACACAGTGGTGACTAAGGCATTGTCTCCGCCCTCAGAAGCATTTGGTCTCCTGCAGAAGGCAAGTTTGGCCCCTATGTGACTGGAGAAACAGGACACAAGGTGCCACAACTCCAGGGGTGCCACCTCTCACCTTGTGGGAATGGTGCCCCTGGAGGATAGCTTCAGAAAAGCAGGTGAAGTTGCCCCCTTGGGGTTGTTCAACATGGCGGGTTCTGAAATGCTAGAAAACAGGAAAGGGCAGATCAGTGGGAAAGAGGAGCCTTAGCTGTGCCTTAAAAGCAATAGAGGAGGACAAGGGACAGACAGGGAATAATATGGACAGATAGTGGAATCAATGGACAGATATCTAATAGATACAAACAAGAGTGTCAGATACAAAACCACTATAATAGACATTGCAATACCACTTTAGTATATAAAACTCACTCAGGACTTACAATGTGCTAGGGAGCTTTCATGGATTATCTGGCTTTGCCCACACATTAACTCTGGAAATAGATATCATCTGTAAATTGCAGATAAGGAAAGTGAGGCTCCATAATTAGATATTTTACTCAAAGCTGCCCAACTCAAAGGTGGCAGAGCAGGAATTGAATTGTGAATGTTGATCCTATGAACTTGATCATTCTTGTCACACCCAACTGAAAGAGAGTTGAGAAGTCAGCAGGGGAAAGGCACTCAGGACACATTATATTGCTGCAAGAATGTTATTCTCTTCAAATCCAGCTGCTGAGACTGCCTGTTGTAATCTGAGACCAGGTTTATCAATAGCTGCTGAGATAAAGTGCTCCAAATTTAGGACTAATTTCATCTACTCCCATTGCCCACCAAACAAGCTAGCCAGCTCTCCAGAAATTTCTAAAGCCAATGAACATTCTCAAAGCGCAATACATAACATTTCTCTTTGCCATAAAACCTCCAATCTTCTCTTTGTTCTTCAGATGTACCAAAGTTCACCCAGTCTGTGTGCATGCTCCAAACTACAGTTATTCCAAAATAAAACATTAAGAAATTCATCACTACATTTTTATTTTGACTTTTCCAGAACCCATGAACAAAAACTATATGCTTAACAACTTCTCTATTAACTGAGAGGAAAATTGTTCAAAAGCCTAGTAAGGAATGAGCACATGAAAGTTCAGGGAGCCAGCTAAAACAGAAAAGTTATTGGAAGAAGTAAAGAGACAGGCTCTGAGAATCGTCAAATGCTGGATTAAGCAGCCAGACCCTTGACACTGTAGAGCTAGGAAGGCACATAGGTTCCCTCCTGTCATCTACCCTAGTTGATAGCTAGCTATGGGGAGAAGCAGTAAAGAGAGAAGGAGTTTGAGACTCGCTGTAATTGATTAGTGATGTCTGCCTTGAGTGTAGGAATGGGGGATAACAGCACACTTAGCCTAGACTTGCCATCCCTGATGTAGGCAATGAGGAACACATTACAAGTTTCTGAGCAAGGAGTGTTTTAGTAGGACTACTCAGGCTATGACATGAAGAGTAGAGACTACTCAGGCTATGACATGAAGAGTAGAGACCAGAACAGAGAGCCTGGGATTCTATGGAAACCAGCATTTTCTTCAAAATATGAAACCTTCAAAAGGCAACCTGCTCCACCAAACTTGATCAAATGCTTTTACAATTATCTCCCCTTTCTGAATAGTTGTTTTAACTCTGCTAACCTCATTCAGGAGTTCCAAGAAACTCCATTAGTGCTTTCCCCTCCCCAAGAATATTCCTCATTATAATTTTGTTCTCATGTAACTTTGACTCATTAGAACACTTGGGAAGGAAGGGATGGCAGATAGCTCAGGGAATCATGAGAATAAGCAAGAATGATTTAATCACCACCTGGCTAGTCTAAATTACAATCCACCGTGTCCCAACATGGAAATATCTTTCTCGAAAGGAGCCTTATTTGAGAGGGGTGGAGTGAGGTGGCAAGTAGCCAAAGGCCACCTCACGGTGTCCCTCCCATAGCACACAATCCAAGGAGTCCTGTGCTGGTCAGAGAAAAACCTTACCATGGCAAAGTCAACTGCAGGGTATTAACAAGACAGACTCAAATCACAAAACAGAGACACAGCAATGAATATTCACACATTCCTTCAACAAGTGTTTTTAACATCCCTACTATGTGTCAAAGTACCTTAGAAGTGATACAGACATCTTCCCACTTTATGTTGAATCCATCTCACACCATCCATAGTGGACCACGGTGACTAATGTCTTCAGAAGCCCAGACATTTTTCTCCATTCTCCTTCTTCTAGTAAATTCTAGTAATTTCTACTCCCAATTATTGGGATGGACTTGTGACCCAGCCAGACCTGGCCAATCATACTCAGTGATCGCTCCGGGGGTGCACGTATGGTCCAAGCAGAGCCACTAAGAGCCCTCTCCTGCAACATTCTCTTGTAATCAGGGTTGTGAAGGAGGATGTGAAATCAGGAGCAGTGGTGGCCATCTTCTCCACCACCTGGACAAAGCAGAAGATGGAGCCAGGCAGAGACGAGCAGACAGTCTCCAGTTCCAACCCCAAGAGCTATGGTTGCTACTTTGCCTCCTTCAATTCTGCAATACATTTCCTCCCTTGCTGATATGGGTTGGCTGTGTCCCCACCCAAATCTCATCTTGAATTGTAGCTCCCATAATTCCCACATGTTGTGGGAGGGACCTGGTGGGGGATAATTGGATCATGGGTGCAGTTTTCCCCATACTGTTCTCATGGTGGTGAATAAGTCTCACGAGATCTGAAGGTTTTACAACGGGTTTCCTCTTTCGCTTGGTTTCCATTCTGTCTTGTCTGCCACCATGTAAGATGTACATGTCTTTTGCCTTCCACCATGATTGTGAGGCCTCCCTAGCCACATGAAATTGTGAGTCCATTAAACCTCTCTGTCTTTATAAATTACCCAGTCTCAGTAATGTCTTTATCAGCAGCATGAAAACAGACTAGTACTCTTGCCATGAGCTATCGTCTCACCCCAGTTAAAATGGCTTATATCCAAAAGACAGGCAATAACAAATGCTGGTGAGGATGTGGAGAAAAGAGAACCCTTGTACACTGTTGGTGGGATTGTAAACTAGTACAACCACTATGAAGAACAACCTGGAGGTTACTCAAAATACTAAAAGTTTCCAGAAGAGTTTTGACTGATACATCATCCATGACTCTCTTCTCCACTTGATATCTTCCAGTTATTGGGGAGCTGATGCGGGACTCACTGTCTTAAGGTAATTCTTCTACTTTGAGGCACTCTGTCAGAAATCTCTTTCTTAGAAAAAGCCAAAATTTGCCTCATGGGTCCTCCAGCCCTTGAATTCTGGTTCTGCCCTCTGGAGTTCCCCAGTCTGAATCTATGACAGTGCTGTATAATGTCTGTTAAATATGCATTTGCAAGCTGCGTGCCTTCTCCCAGGCACACATCACACACACACACACACACACACACACACACACACACACACACACACACACACACACTAACCCCAAGCCTCCTCTTTGCTCAGATGAGCAACTGAGTTCATTCTACTGTTCTGCATCTGACAGGTATAACGGTGCATCTGTGTTCAGGCAAGTCTGGATCTAGGGGAACACATGAAATAAATCATCAGGACACTGTCTCACCTTTTCTTTCTTCAGTCTTGGCTGGGTTCACAGATAAACTCTTCTCACCTAGAAAATGGCCCTGACAGCTCAAGGCTCACACATCATCTTCACAGCTGATTATACCAGTTAACCGAAAACAGCTCTCCCATGATGGGAAGGGTTCCAATTTCTCTGGGGGTGGGTGGGGCAGGTAACATGCTTTTGTTGAACCAATCATTTTGGCCAGAGGAATTGGGATTTCCTGTGCCCAGTCATGGGTGATGTGCCCATCTCTTAATAGGGGGAAAGCAAGAAAAAGCTCCCAGCATATTGGATGTTACCAGAAAGCTGGAAAGAGAGGAATGGGAGAAAGGGAGAGAAAGTCAGCTTGAGAAGGGAAAGCTCTAGTGAATAGCATCTGATCTACATGATTTGCAGAATTTCCACCTTCTAGGTCCTCTCCAGGTTGTGGTTGGAGCATTACCCTCCAAGGGTGGTACCTGGGTCTGAACTGGGTCAGGAAACATCATTTCATCATCACCTTCTTTTCTAATTTATTGACCCAACCCAGACTCACATTCTCCCCTTGGAAGTCACATCTCATTCTCACTCCCACTGAAGTTACAAGCAACATGCAGGCACACACACACGCTCACAAGAAACACAGCACATGTGCAAACACACAGGCACATAGATACACAGATACATAAATATAAGCATGTATTTCCACATACATATATATTCATACACATAGAGATATATAAACACAAAGACATGAATACACAGATATGAACATACAACGTAAATATGCATGTATATGCATGTACACATATATAAACACAGCGATCCACATACATGTTCAGGCACACATGCATACACACAAAGATACACATACACATATGCTTATACACAGACATGCACACATGCATATTAACATATCTATAAACACATAAACACATGCACACACCTACACAGACATACATACCCATACATTCAGAGGCACACAGAAACATGTATACACACATGCACATACAGGAAGAAACAAACATACACTCACACAGACATATGCAAATACATGTACACACATACACACAAATAAGAGCTCATCACATGAGCTGCTGAGGACAAAAGAACCACATACTAACATCACCTGGAATGAAGACCCCACACCCCCATATGCTTTCAGGTCCATTCTCACTGCAAGTAAGACTTGACTCCCAAGTTAAAAAACCAAACCATGGCCAGGTGCAGTGGCTCACGTCTGTAATCGCAGCCCTGGGAGGCCGAGGCGTGCAGATCACGAGATCAAGAGATGGAGACCATCCTGGCTAACCCGTCTCCACTAAAAATGTAAAAAATTTAGCCAGGGCATGGTGACACATGCCTGTAGTCCCAGCTACTTGGGAGGCTGTGGCAGGAGAATCACTTGAACCCAGAGGCAAAGGTTAAAGTGAGCCAAGATCATGCCACTGCACTCCAGCCAGGGCAACAGAGCGAGACTCCCACTCAAAGAGAAAAAAAAAAAAAACACATGTTCCTTGCCCACCTCCCACATCCCAGAGTCTTCAGCCTAGCATTGGCTTCTCCCATCACCGTGGAAACCACACCATCACCCAGCACTTGCCATTCATAAACTTTTGTGACACTCATGAATGTCAAAATGACATTGATATTTTCCAGAGAGGTGACCCTAATTTTGAGCACGACTCAAAGGACTTCTTGAGGATAGAATGCAGGATGACTTCTCTGGTCCTGGGTGAGTCACCAGGGAAGGAAGGCAATGTTGTCAGTCTGCTTTCTTTTGTGTTCCCGATCAGTTACAGCATTTTATAAAATGGACCTCAGGAATAAAATCATAATTGATAACATGGTGATTGTTAGATTTAATAAAATCCTTTCCATGCCTGTGCTCCCCAGATCCTTGCTGAGTTGGCTGTCATTCCCTGAGAGTCCTTCCTCTGTGGCACCTAGTCCTGCCCTCTAAAAGCCTAGCACAAGGTCTCGCAAATAGTGTCATACTGGGGGGCACAGAGTGGATAACTTTGCATTTTTTCTGTGATCTCCCTGGATAGACACAGACTGGAACCAGACCATTTATAAGAGTGAAGAGGTTATTATTACAGGTGACATCTTTTGGAAGTTATTTTGCCCTTCAGGAATCATTTAATGCTTCTGGAAATGTTCAGATGCGACCACTGCATTGAAAATTTGCAGAGATGACTCTGTGTGGCTATAGAGGGAGGGCCTGGATATCATTTTACTACCAATTCCCATGCAGCTGGGCAGAGCTAAGAGTCTCCCAGCTCCCTGCTGCCTCATCCAAGCTGTTTCAGCCCCACCTGCTCCCAAAGTCTGTCCCTGACACCAAAGGTGCGGGACACCCTTAGCCCAGAGGCTGTGCTGTGCCTCTATTCCTCCACTGAGCCGCTGACAATTCTTCCCAGCCTTGTGTCAGACACAGATTCAATAAATATCCATTCCTTCTTTGATTGAATCAATTAAGGACCTCAGAACAATGTGTTAGGAGGTGAGAGCTGCACCTGTCTGCCCACGCTCTCCGAAGGACAACTGGGTTAGCAAGGCCCACTGTAGACACAAGTGAAAAGCCAAAAATCTGGAAGGCCCCCAAAACTCTTTCAAGCTTCCTGCTAAACCTCCACATCCGAGGCTGTGTTTATGTTCTAACAGGGATCATGAAAAGAACCAGATTACTGAGGTCAGGAGGCCTGCGTCGGGTATCCTCATGGCACACAGAGCTCTGTGACCTTGGGCAGGTACATTCATTTCCTAGGACTGCCATTCTAAAGGACCACAAACTGAGTGCCTTAAAACAATACAAATTGGCCCGGTGCAGTGGCTTATGCTTGCAATCCCAGCACTTTGGGAAGCCAAGGCAGGCAGATCATGAGGTCAAGAGATCAAGACCATCCTGACCAGCATGGTGAAACCCTGTCTGTATTAAAGTACCAAAAATGACCCAGGCGTGGTGGACATGCCTGTAATCCTAGCTACTCAGGAGGCTGAGGCAGGAGAATCGCTTGAACCTGGGAGGTAGAGGTTATAGTAAGCAGAGATCGCACCACTGCACTCCAGCCCGGCGACAGAGCAAGATTCCATCTCAAGAAAAGAAAAAAATATAGAAATTTACTCTCTTGCAGTTCTGAAAGCCAGAAGTCTGAAATCAGGGTTTCAGCAGGATTGGTTCTGTCTTTTTTTTTTTTTTTTTTTTTAATATGGCCTTATTTCCTAATAAGGCCATATTCGCAGGTACAGAAGTTAGAACTTAGATGTAATATTGCAGGGTCAGTGGGGGACACCTCGACATGGTGACAGCAGGTTAGCAGGTCACCACAGCTCTGACCCTCCACTTCCTCTTGTGTATAGAGGAGACAATAGCCCCTGCTTGCTCTGGAGATTATGTGGTAGAGTCTATTGAAAGCACCCAGCCCAGCTCAGTGTGGTAGTGCACACCTGTAGTCCTGGCTACTCGGGAGGGTGAGTCAGGAAGATGGCTTAAGCCCAGGAGTTCAAGGCTGCAGTGAGCTGTGATTGCACCACTGCACTTCAGCCTGCATGACAGAGTGAGATGCTGTCTTTAAAAATAAATAAATAGGCCAGGCGTGGTGGCTCACATCTATAATCCCAGCACTTTGGGAAGCCAACGCAGGCAGATCCCTTGAGGTCAAAAGTTAGAGACCAACATGGTGAAACCCCATCTCTAATGAAAAATAGAAAAACTAGGCAGGCATGGTGGTGTGCACCTATAATCCCAGCTACTTGGGAGGCTGAGACAGGAGAGTCGCTGGAACCCAGGAGACAGAGGTTACAGTGAGCCGAGATCGTACCACTGCACTCTAGCCTGAGTGACAGAGTGAGACTTCATCTCAAAAAAATTAAAACAGAAATCAAGTACCCAGCCAGTAGACCTGCAAAAGCCCAAGGTGCCCATGGCCATGGTCTAGGTTCCAAGATTCTTGGCAGCTGGCAAATGCTTTCTTGGGGCCCAAGTCCAGGAGACCTTTGTGGGGAGATCTTCCACAAAGGGGATCCAACTGGCAGCAAAGGGAAAGTTCTATGGGCACCTAAACAGAATCTCTAAGGGCAGGTTGATAGGACGTTGAAATAGCTGGTACCCAGCAGCAACCTGATGGCTGAAAGAGCAATGAAATTCTGCTTGCTCTCACTCTCTCTCTTTCATTCAACTCTCTGCCCACCCCACCCCACCACTGCCCCGATTCTTCTAACAATTTTCAGCCAAATTGTGGTGTGTTGTGGATAGTTGTGACATACATTAGCAACTAATCTGTTGCTAAGTATAAAATACCAAATGTGGCAAATATACGTATGAGTAGATGCAAGGTTATTCCTATGAAACATCACTTTCACTCATTGCATTCTGATTAGATTTCTTCAGTGGGAAAAGAAAAGAGAGAATTTATAGCTACTGCAGGCATGAGAGTATCTCCACCCATGTTAGAATAAAAAGCCTGGGACCACTTTGCTTTATCCCATGCTCTGAGGGGCATGAACAGAAATGTCGTGCTTTCTTCTGTGTAATGTACATAGGTGCAATATACCATGCCTGAGGGAGACCTTGGGCGAGGAAAGGAAATACAGATGGCCAGGAAAGATCAAGAAAGATGCAAGAATGTAAATAGAAAGAGAAGGCACCATTATTTACTCACCCGCTTGGCAAAACATGTTAAGTTTTATCCTAACAGGTATTGGCAACAACGCAAAGGTGCAGAGAGGGGTTCATTCAAACATGCTTGTGAAAGTAGCCCAGTTGTCCTGTAGAAATGGTATAACTCACCAGATCACCATATCCAGACAACAAGACGCCAGACCCCTTGCCCATCACGATTGCTTCCTTACTCCTCCCTCGTTCTCCTTTTCCCACCTTCCCCACTCTATAAATCCCATCATTTTAGTTGGTCAGGGAGTCAGACTTGAGACTGATCTCCTCTCTGCTTGGCCTTCTTCCCTGGCAGTACTCATCTTGATGACTGGCTCTCTGTGCAGATAGCAATGGGACCTAGACCAAACTCTTGATGTTTTGGTAATGTGGTTCAGAGGGATGAGGTTGATATGATGATTTGGGGGACCTTGTGGGATACAGATGCCTTTACCTTTCTGACTTCAATTCCTTCTGTTCTCTCTCTTGCTCACCAATAGGATGTGTCTTTTCCCAGGGTTAATAGCACCAGTCCTTCAGAAAGGCTGCCTGGATTAGGAACTGCTGCTTCATCACTTTGTAGCTGTGCAGATTTGGCAATTTCTTAAATCTTTCTGTGCATCCATTTCCTCCTCTGTAAAATGGACATGATTGGCCGGGTACAGTGGCTTATGCCCATAATCTCAGCACTTTGGGTGGCTGAGGTGAGCAGATCACCTGAGGTCAAGTATTCAAGACCAGCCTGGCCAACATGGCAAACCCCATCTCTATTAAAAATGTAAAAATTAGCCAGGCGTGGTGGCATTCACCTGTAATCCCAGCTACTCAGGAGGCTGAGGCAAAAAAATTGCTTGAACCTAGGAGGCAAAGGTTACGGTGAGCCAAGATCACACCACTGCACTCCAGCCTGGGCAACAAGAACAAAACTTCATCTCAAAAAATAATTAATTAATTAATTAAAATAAAATGGAGATGATAATAATAATACTACCCCACAAGGGTTATGTGAGGATTCATTAAGATAGTACAGGGTAGGCTGGGTGCAGTGGCTCACACCTGAAATCCCAGCACTTTGGGAGGCCAAGGAGGGCGGCTCACTTGAGTCCAGGAGTTCGAGACCAGCCTGGGGAGCATAGTGAGATCCTGTCTCTACTAAAAATACAAAAAAATTGCCAGATGTGGTGGTGTACGCCTGTCATCCCAGGTATTCTGGAGGCTGAGGTGGGAGGATCACCTTAGCCTAGAAAGTTGAGGGTGCAGTGAGCCGCGATTGTGCCACTGCACTCCAGCCTGGGTGACAGAGCAAGACCCTGTCTCGAAAAAACAAAACAAAACAAAAGATAATACAATGTACATGAAGTGCTTAGTGCTGTGCTGGGACCAAGTGGGTGCTGAACACAGGGCATCGATCATCATCTTCACTCTCATTAACATCACCGTTATTTCAGATGTGCCAATAGGGCCTCTTTGATTCCGAGTGATATATGCCAGTGTGCCAGGATTTAGTATATCTGTACATGACACTTTCATTCTGCTATATACAGAGATACGGGATATTTTCACTCTGTTATTTATACTGATAGGAAAAGTGTCACTGTTGGTTACGTACACAGCAAATCAGGCACTTTACTCTGTTATTTTTAAGCAAGAGTTTCTGGATGTTATGTAGGTAGTTAAGCTATGTGTATATTTACTCCTCACAGTCCCCACAGATCTGGCATGTTTGGGTTGGTTAAATATACTTGGCTCCTGTCACTGGCATACACGGTGCTACTATCTCAGAAGAGATTGAAGAAGACACAGCTAGAGCGAACCATTCTCCCAGTGTGCCTGGGACTGAGGGGTTTCCCTGGGCTCAGGACTTTCAGGTAGAAAACCAAGAAAATCCTAGGCAAAGCAGGGCTAGTTGGTCACCCACCGCAGACACCACCCAGGTCAGCACTCCCCAAATACCACTTGTTCATTACCCCACAAGCCTAACCACTTAGGAGCACAGATTCTGGAGTCAGAGGTCAGGGTCAAATCTGGCTCCACGAGTCACAGTCATGCAACCTGGGAAAGATATTGACGTCTCTGTGCCTCCTTTTGCTCAAGTGTAAAATGGGGCTAATAATGGAACTAACCGCAGTGACTGAGAATTTAATGAGTTAATAAATAGAAAATGCTTAAAATCATGCCTAGCCCGGAGTAAGCACTCAATAAACCTTTGCACTTATTGTTATTATATCTGCCACTACCTCTAGTATCTATTTAGGTATTTTCTAGATCTACACAATCATAAAAGGCTTAAGTGTGTCTATTGTAAAATGAAATGGTACATCTCTGCGCTAATTGGAAAGCCAGTCCTGTTAGTCATAAATAGAAGATAACTGTAAACATAAGTGTAACTATTTACCAAGTAGAAGCAGCTCACACCGCACTAATGGGATGCCAACAGCCTTTGGAAACCTGATTTCTAGCCCAGTTGCTCCATAGTGAAAATAGGCTGAGAAACAGAGAGGAACAAGGCAAGGTGGAGTCAGGGCTCAGAAGCCCACTGTATGGACTCCACATCTAAACCCATCACACTGTGCCCTAGGGCCATTAAGAAAAGGCAGGTAGCCGGGCGCGGTGGCTCTCGCCTTTAATCCCAGGACTTTGGGATTAAAGAGGCTGAGGCAGGTGGATCACCTGAGGTTGGAAGTTCGAGACCAACCTGACAGACATGGAGAAACCCTGTCTCTACTAAAAATACAAAAAATTAGCTGGGTGTGGTGGTGCATGCCTGTAATCCCAGCTCCTCGGGAGGCTGAGAGAGGAGAATCACTTGAACCCGGGAGGCAGAGGCTGCAGTGAGCTGAGATCACACCATTGCCCTCCAGCCTGGGCAACAAGAGTGAAACTCCATCTCAAAAAAAGAAAGGGCCAGGTAGGAGACATTTTCCACAGGTTGTCCCTTTTCAAGGCAGATATCTAAAATCCTTCTAGTCAGCCCTCACCTAGTCTGGTCCTCAGCAGGTAGGTTAGAGTCAGGGCTAAGGCAACTCCCTGCACTAGCTCTGCCTGCTTAGGACAGGTCACTTCAACTCCCTGGGCCTCAGTGAACCCCATCTGCAAAATGATCATCATAATATCTGCCTCACAGGATCACTGAAAGGATCAGACAGGATACAGGTAAACACATCTTGTGACTTTGAATGCATTCAAGAAATGCTCCTGCTCACCATCTGGCCCGTTTGAATACTGAGAATTCATTTGTGGAAGCTTTTCATTTCTTGGATGGAAACTGTCTCATTCCCCTAGCCTCAATTGCCTCAATGAAAACTAGAAAAGACATAATCAGAAAGCTCTAGAGAAGGCCAAGAAGGAAGGGATGTTAATTTTACCACTTTTAGGCAATTGTTCGTTTTTTTTAATTGTACTTGAAAATCTGGGCTCCCACTTAAGAAGACTTCAAATGGGGAGCTTGAATCACAATACAAACTTCAAGTGACAGGCTCATAATACAAGTAGAGCAACTGCTTAATATCTTCTGTTATTGAATAATATGTTCATTAATAGCTCTCCTTTTCCTTGACTATAACATTCTCCTGCTAAAAATAAACATAAACACCAAGACCCAGGATGTTTGAGAGCTGAACTTGACCACAGAGTGAGCAACATGGAGAAACCCCTTATCTACTAAAAATGCAAAATTAGGCATGGTGATGCATGCCTGTAATCCCAGCTACTCGGGAGGCTGAGGCAGGAGAATCACTTGAACCCAGGAGATGACAGTTGCAATGAGCGAAGACTGCGCCATTGCACTCCAGCCTGGGCAACAAGACTGAAACTCCATCTCAAAAAAAAAAAATGCATTTCTAAAATATTTGCAGTAGTGACTAGCACATAGTACACAGTACATGAAAGTGACTGTTAATTAAATTACCAGAGCTAGGGATTGACAGGTGCAGGCGCTCGCCTGAAACCTGAATCTGCCCCATCCGAGTCACAAGGATTAAAAGAAGAGGAGAATGATTCTCCCATAAGAAACGATGTACAGTTAGCAAAGAAAGGAGAATTCAGAGCAGAAAGGCCAGCACAGCTGCTGTCTGCTAAAATGGCCTCAATGACTTGGCCACAACACTTGATTATTTTCTTTCCTATTAGAGACAAACCTAAGGTTGAAGCTGCCTTAAATTAAGATACAAAATATCCTAATTTATGTGTGAGAATAAAACACAGCAGGTCATCCCGGCCAACATGGTGAAACCCCATCTCTACTAAAAATACAAAAATAAGCTGGGCGTGGTGGTGCACACCTATAGGGCTGGAGAATCACTTGAACCCCAGAGGCGGAGGTTGCAGTGAGCCAAGATTGTGTCATTGAACTCTAGGCTGGGCGACAGCGAGACTCAGTCTCGAAAATAAAAAATAAAGTCTACCTTTGACTCATTCATTTGTTCTACAGACATTTAATGAACGCTAGAGATGGATCTTCCCCTAAGCTAACGAGGCTTCAGCTCCAGGGGCCCTCATGGAAATAGGCTTCTTCCAAAGCCTTCCACCTAATTTGATATTTGTAATTCTGCATTATTTTCCTTAAGGAATGCCCCCCAAATTGTATAAGCCTCAGGACCCATGAAAACCTGGATTTGCCTCCATGAATCCTATTTCATGCAGGATGAGGAGGAGCTGAAGGTGCAGAGATGAACGAAAGGCAGTCCTGTCCTGCAGAGTTTTAGTTATACAAGATGGATAAATCCTAGAGCTCAGCATAATGCCTGCAGCTAACAATACTGTATTGGGTATTTTAAGAGGATTTAATAATACCGTATTGTGTATTTAATAAGAGAATAGATCTGAGGGTATGTGTTCTTTTTCTTCTTTTTTTTTTTTTTTTTTTTTGAGATGGAGTTTTGGTCTTGTTGCCCAGGCTGGAGTGCAGTGGCGCAATCTCGGCTCACTGCAACCTCCACCTCCCAAGTTCAAGTGATTTTCCTGCCTCAGCCTCCCAAGTAGCTGGGACTACAGGAGAGTGCCACCATGCCCAGCTAATTTTTTGTATTTTTAGTAGAGACGGGGTTTCACCGTGTTAGCCAGGATGATCTCGATCTCCTGACCCCGTGATCTGCCTGCCTTGGCCTCCCAAAGTTGTGGGATTACAGGCGTGAGCCACCACACGCAGCCAGGGTATGTGTTCTTATCATAAATAAGTAAGAAAGGAGAAACCTTTGGAGGTGATGTAAGTGTTTATTACACTGATGGTTGTCATGACTCCATGGCTGAGTACTGACCTCTAAACTCATCAAGTTGTATACAGTGAATATGTTTTCCATATGTCCAAGAGAAAGAGGTTATTTTAAAATACAAAAGAAAAAGAAAGTGGTCATGTCTCAAAGGAGCTGCCCTCCATTGAGGGAAATTGAGAATGAGCATGAGAATCATTTCACAGTGAAAATATTTGCTATTGATTCATTCACTCATTAAATAAATATGTATTCATCACCTACTATGTGTCAGGCACAGCAAAGTCCAGGATGAAAAGGCAGGGAAGGACTGTGCTTTCAAGGAGATTCCAATCGATCAATATAAAAAAAAAAAAATCCAGTCCAAGGGCTGGGTGCAGTGGTCCATGCCTGTAATCCCAGCACTTTGGGAGGCCAAGACAGGTGGATCACCTGAGGTCAGGAGTTTGAGAATAGCTGGGCCAACATGGCAAAATCCTGTCTCTACTAAAAATACAAAAAGTAGCCAGGTGTGGTGGTGTGTACTTGTAATCTCAGCTATTCAGGAGGCTGAGGTAGGAGAATCACTTGAACCCAGGAGGTGGAGGTTGTAGTGAACCGACATCATGCCAGTGCACTTCAGCCTGGGCAACACAGAGAGTCTTTGTCTGAAAAAAAAATTCAGTCCAGAAAACTAGGACAAAGTGGTAAAGAATGGCCAAGATGCTTGGTTAGGAAAGGGTTCTCAGTCAGGAAAGAAAAGCTGGTATGTGAATATGAGAAGTCCTAACAGTGTAAAGATAGGGAATTGTTCTAAGCAGAAAGAACAGAAATTCCCAAGGTCTAATAAAGGAATGACCCCAGTGATTAAAGAATCAGATGGAAGGCCAGCATGGCCAGCACAGAGGGGACCAAGGGAGAGAAAAAAGATGAGGTCAAAGAAGCAGGAAGGAACTAGATGATGTAGGGTCTTAATGCCAGGGTGAGAGGGCTGGATTTTGACACTGGAAGCAATCAGAGTTTTAGGCAAGAGAATGATATGATCTTGTTGATATTACCAAAGAGTTATCTGCCTGCCATGGACAGAACAGAGTGTCAGGCAGGAGCAAAGGCTAGTTAAGCGACTTCTACCCTGTCCAGTTGGCAAACACCCCAAAGTTTCACAACCTATTGCTGTAGGTTGGGAGGAAACAAGACTTCTAAGCTATTATTGGTAGGAATGTAAAATTGTACCACTCCCATGAGGGAGAACTTCGCAATATATAGCAAATTTACATATCCATTTGGCCACTGACTCATCAATCCCTGTCTTAGTCCTTCTGAGTTGCTACAAAGGAATGCTGGGGCTGGGTAATTTATAAAGAAAAGAGGTTTATTTGGCTCACAGTTCTGCAGATTGTACAAGAAGCATGGCACCAGCATTTGCTTCTGGTGAGAGCCTCAGGCTGCTTCCACTTATGGCAGAATGTGAAGGGAATTGGTGTGTGCAGAGATTACATGGCAAGAGAAGACGCAAGACAGAGATAGGGTGCCAGGCTCTTCTAAACAACCAGCTCTCACAGGAACTAATACGGAACTCACTCACCACTCTTCACCAAGAGCAGGCATTTATCTATTTGTGAGGAATCCACTCCCATGACCCAAACACTTCCCATTAGACTCCATCTCCAACTTTGAGGATCAAATCTCACCATAAGGTTGTGTGGACAAATCTGCAAAATTTAGCAATCCTACTTCCAAAAATCTATTCAAAAAATACACTACCAGGGAAAGAGATCCAAGATGGCCGCGTAGCAGCAGCTCAGGATTGTAGCTCCCAGTGAAAGCGCAGAGAGCGAGTGGATGCCGCAATTGCAGACGAATTTTTGATGCCCACAGACTGGGAGATTCCCAGCGAATGAGCCATATGAGTCGCCAGCGTGACTCTTTTGGCCGGTGTGACGCTTCTTGGTGCGGAGTGTATGGACTGGGTGCCCTTTTAGTTGGGCTCGGCTGGTCCCATCCCCACAAGGAGAACAGCAATTGGAAGCGCTGAGGACCGAGAACAAGCACAGCTGAACCCGGGAAGGCCCAGCTCTGTAGGGAAGGGGCCTAGCCAAAGGAAAACTAAGAAACAGAAAAAACTTCATAAACAACAAGCCGGACGTCCACTCAGAGACCCAGTCTGAAAGTCAGCAATTACAAAGACAATAGGTGGATAAATCCACAAAAATGGGAAGAAACCAGTGCAAAAAGTCTGAGAACACCCGAAATCAGAATGCCTCTCCTCCTACAGGGGATCGCAGCTCGTCATCAGCAAGAGAACAAGGCTTGACGGAGGATGAGTGTGATGAACTCACAGAATCAGGCTTCAGAAGGTGGATAATAAGAAACTTCTGTGAGCTAAAAGAACATGTTCTAACCCAATGCAAAGAAACTAAGAACCTTGAAAGAAGATTTAACAAAATGCTAACAAGAATGGACAACTTAGAGAAGAATATAAGTGAAT